>WAAD01012280.1:1208-64293 GCA_013389945.1 Fregata magnificens | reverse complement strand
CCGCCCGCGCCCCTTCCCGCCGCCCCGGCCTCCTGTCAGAAGCTGAGGGGCCGTTGTAAGTATCCAGCGTAGGACAGGCTGGAGCCTGACTGACTAGCGATTTTTTAGCACTAGCAGTCCCCTTCAGCTAACAGTAGTCGTGCTTTACTGCATGGAGATACATGTGCGTGAGCGTGTGTTGAATGCAAGTCAAATTGATCATAGGTGAAAACCGGTCGTTGATAGTGCCTCGGGCAGATGTCAGCTTCCACCTGCGGCCCTTTGCCATCACTGTTTCAGTAATCACAACGCTGACGCGTATTTTGTTTCCCCCAGACTGCAGCTAATAACCTATTGTCTGTCCAAGCACCTGGACAAGCATCCTGAAACTCTGTCACGCCAAGACTAGAATAATACAAGCAAAAATGTAGAAAGAAATGCTGTGAAGAAAGCCAGCCAGGACACTTGCCTTGCTTTCGGTCTAACTGCCCTAGGTCAAGTTTCTGTCGGCCTTAAATCTCCTGCTGAACACATCATTTTTAGGCTACATAATGGCGCTTAAAGAAAATTGGCTTCTGCAAACTCAGTAGTAATTTTGTTATTTGCCCAGCAACAGAATATCATTTACTATATCTCATTCCAATTATGGATATGATATATCCATATCATATAGGCTGCAGCTGCTTGGTTTCTCCCTTCAAAACACAGTTTGCAAAATCGCCACTGTTTGTCCCCTTTGCTGGTGGCTGCCAGTCAACATCTGCTGTAGCAATGGCCCTCAGCGTCACCACTGGACCACGCCTGTGGTACCGACCTCATCCCTGGCCTCTGCTGACTCAGAAAGCTGTCCCTCTCTCAGCAACACAACCCATTGGACATGCAAGAGCTAAAGATAAAGAATTTAAAGATTTTTAATCAGAGGAGGCCTATCAGCCAAGGCCTGTCAGCCTCGAGAACATACCTTCTCTGTCAGGTCTTTCTTTCCTGGAAGAATATGTAAAACAGCAGCAGCAAAAGAAGAGGAAGAGCAAAAAAAACTTCCCTAACAACCTGTCGAGATAAACAGAGATAAGTGATCTTCATCAGCTTCCCACCAAAAGTAATTGCTGTAGAGAACTATATAAATTATTTTGTACTTTATTAAAAGGGGAAAATTTTAACAATATTTTAAGTGTGTGCACTAATGGTTTAAGAATGTGCCAGATACAACTTTTAGGTCACTCTTCTACATTTATGCTTATTTATTGCATACTTGTGGTCAGAAGGTAAGACAATAGAAAGAAGCTTTCACTATTCATCAACATTCACTTAAGAATGTCAAGGGACTAGAAAACAAGTCTTATGAGGAGCGGCTGAGAGAACTGGGGCTGTTTAGTCTGCAGAAGAGGAGGCTGAGGGGAGACCTTATCGCTCTTTACAACTACCTGAAGGGAGGTTGTAGGGAAGCGGGTGTTGGACTCTTCTCCCAAGAAACTAGCGATAGGACGAGAGGGAATGGCCTCAAGTTGCGTCAGGGGAGGTTTAGATTGGACATTAGGAAGAATTTCCTTACTGAAAGAGTGGTTAGGCATTGGAACAGGCTCCCCAGAGAGGTGGTGGAGTCGTCAACCCTGGAGGCGTTCAAAAAAGGTGTAGACGTGGCACTCCAGGGCCTAGTTTAGGAGTCATGGTGGTGTTAGTTGATGGTTGGACTTGATGATCTTAGAGGTCTTTTCCAACCTTAATGATTCTATGATTCTAAGATCCCACGGGCTGTATCTTTGTAATCTCTGACTTGTAGGACAAATAGCATTTCAGAACACTAGATAAGTGATCTGATGCCCAGCACCGACTGCCAGCACAAGTGAAAACTCAGTGGAAGTCACGACGCGTATATCTTTTATCTTTAAAAGGTGCAAAAGTAAAATCAACAAAGGGAAAACTACAGATGACTGCCATACTGAGTTTTTCTTTCTTATTTCACCCTTCTAAAAGCCTCCGTAGCACAGACTTTACATTCTGTGTACCATTCCTATCACATAGCCTGTACAATAAATGAAAGCATATCTATTGACGACGAGATTGTGCACTTTTGGTGCTTTTGGTTTGGCTCATGGATCTCAAACTTTTCAGTGCATATGAACTAATTAATCCTAATAAAGTTTCTCATAGTTACTTTTGAGAGAAAGGAGAAGAGAAGAGAAGAGAAGAGAAGAGAAGAGAAGAGAAGAGAAGAGAAGAGAAGAGAAGAGAAGAGAAGAGAAGAGAAGAGAAGAGAAGAGAAGAGAAGAGAAGAGAAGAGAAGAGAAGAGAAGAGAAGAGAAGAGAAGAGAAGAGAAGAGAAGAGAAGAGAAGAGAAGAGAAGAGAAGAGAAGAGAAGAGAAGAGAAGAGAAGAGAAGAGAAGAGAAGAGAAGAGAAGAGAAGAGAAGAGAAGAGAAGAGAAGAGAAGAGAAGAGAAGAGAAGAGAAGAGAAGAGAAGAGAAGAGAAGAGAAGAGAAGAGAAGAGAAGAGAAGAGAAGAGAAGAGAAGAGAAGAGAAGAGAAGAGAAGAGAAGAGAAGAGAAGAGAAGAGAAGAGAAGAGAAGAGAAGAGAAGAGAAGAGAAGAGAAGAGAAGAGAAGAGAAGAGAAGAGAAGAGAAGAGAAGAGAAGAGAAGAGAAGAGAAGAGAAGAGAAGAGAAGAGAAGAGAAGAGAAGAGAAGAGAAGAGAAGAGAAGAGAAGAGAAGAGAAGAGAAGAGAAGAGAAGAGAAGAGAAGAGAAGAGAAGAGAAGAGAAGAGAAGAGAAGAGAAGAGAAGAGAAGAGAAGAGAAGAGAAGAGAAGAGAAGAGAAGAGAAGAGAAGAGAAGAGAAGAGAAGAGAAGAGAAGAGAAGAGAAGAGAAGAGAAGAGAAGAGAAGAGAAATTTCGGCCAAAAGGACATAGACCCAACTTCTCCGTTTTCCTGCTCACAACTGGAATCTCTTCTCAATGACTGAACAAGGCTTCTCCTCCTGCAGAGAGGAGGGGCACAACTCTTGCAGCGGCTTCCAGTGCTCTAAGACAGAGCAACCCAAAAGTCACCTTCACTTGTACTCTAGCTGGACCTGTGCTAGTTTGCATTTCAAGACGTTGTAACAGGTTTTCTGACTTTCCTTTTCCGTGTATACTCTGCTGAGTGATTTGCCAGGACAGAATCTGAGATGATTAATTTTGTTTAAGGTCATACCGGCAGTTCAGAGTTGTAGTTAATTGCCTTTGCAGTGCAAACTGCCAGTAGAGAGAAATCACAGTACATTTTTGCATCAAGGATCCATTTGATTAAAACGGGCCTTAGTATATGCTATTATTCTTCAGCAGCCATGCCAGATTTACTCAACTACAAATAAAAGTAAATAGGATGAAAACATCCTGAGCTTTGGGTGCTGTGCTGCGTGCCAACACAACAGAGCCTTTGTTACAGGCAGAGCAGTGCTCTCACAATAGAGTTACTGCTTCCAGCTTCAGTTGCTGCACTTCCAGAAAAATCAGCCTTCAAAGAAAAACAAACTGAATCGCCACACGCTTCTAGTGGGCACCAGCTCATCACCATGAGACTGGTCCCAGGTGCCACCAGGTGTGACAGTGGCCATCCTGTGCAGCACACTGTGGGCCTGCTACGCACCTTCACTCTTGCTCCACTTCCCACTGGGTGCAGGGAGGTGCTGCCGGGCACAGCCTTGCACCAGGCAGGCTGGAAACCCTCCACCTGGAGTGATTTACTCTGCTGCCTTGCTTGTTATTTGCTTGCACATCTCCGTGCAACAGATAGACAATTGGGTTTACCTGTAGCACAAAAATGAATGTGAGTAGTTAAATTAGCATAAGCTAGCACTACCCAGCGTAAGTGGCTAGAGATGTAACTTGCAGACCACTGCAATTCATAAATGGTATATACAGTAAATGAGCAAATAATTATATGCAATGGGATTAGTGTAGGCTGGCAGTGATGAATTGTAAATAAAAATTGCAGAATGTTTTGTATGTGGAGCTTTGTGATCATAACAAGATGGCATCATCGTATTCACAGGTAAGCAGCAGAGACATCTACTACTTTAAAGCCTTACGTATTTGTCATACAGCCAGACTCGTGTTGGCAAAACAGTGGGAAAAGTCCCTTCTATGTTGATAAACAATATCAGGAGGTTTGGGAAGCGGAAGTGACAGAAAAATATAAGCATTCAATGCACATTCAAAACATCACAGAAAAAAACAAAAGATGTGCTACAGTACTCTGTATGTGAACTACCATTCACCGGCTTCTGAAGGTAGCCACATTCACCTGCTATTAGCATAAAAATTTGAAATGTCCTTTTAAACACAAATACTAGTTTTTAATCCTGAACTGAGGAGTGATTGTTTCTTCTGAAACAATTAGCAACAAAGCCTTAAATTGTGCTCTTAATAGAATCTGAAACTCGAGTCCCAAATAGCCCAAACCCGTGAGACTGCATTTACTTATTAGCACAAGCTGAAAGCCTGGCACTCTGCATAGGCAGTGCCTAGCAAGTTTTGAAGGATCTATGTTTTATTATATTCATACTTATCAAAGGATGTATAAAACAATCTTTTAAATAGCTATCTCATGTTGGCAATAATTTTGAAGTTCCTCAGTTAAATTATAAAAAAAAGAGAAAGTCTTTCTTTTATAAAGGTCTTTGCATGAGTGACATGTCTGTAATGAGAGACAGCGGTATGAATCTTTGCAAGATTCTGAATAAACTGGGGCGGGGGGGGTTGTGTCTTTGTTTCATATGCTTCTTAGTGCTCAGGTAGAAACAATAAAGCATACCCTGATCTCATCATATCCTTCCAAGTACTAGAGGCTGTTGGATTGTATGTCCTGCAGCAAATTCTGCGGTGACTTTTATTACTTTCTTTAATTACTTTTTATTTTCTATAAAATACAATCTTCATAACTTGTCCTTTCTTTCCCACTGAGGAAATAAGGGCTTTCTTGTAAAAAATAAAATAAAATAGAAGCCTACAGGCTGCATTGCCTGAGTAGCTAGCTGAGAAATTCTTAATGGGAAGCAAAGCTATCTGCGGTCAGTATCTTGCTGCCCAGGTTTCTTAAACACGAACATGGTTTCATCACAAATTTATTTAATCTTGTGAAGGAGAAATGTTTTCTGGCGGGCAGTAGAACCCGAGCCTCCATAATACAGGGGGAATGCCTTCCTTTCTACAAAGGAAATCGGTCCACAGGCTCCGGCCTGAGTCTCATGTGCAATAACAAGGGTATGGATCTTGCTCCTGTCTCTGTAGCTTCAGTCAGAAGGTGCACAACAGCAGAATGGAGATGGACATGTCTCAGGTCATGTTTGTGGCTGCAGGGGAAGGAGATGGGAACCAACTTACCTGTCATGTTAGGTGCTTCTTCCACCACTGAGCAGGTTTGGTGGGATGTCTACAGCATACTCTGTCACCTGATGGCTCAATCTGATCAGGGATTACTGCTGTAGTGCTTGCTGAAGAAAAGGAACAACTGTACTTACCATACTAGTTATCACATGAGGCATAACAGATCCGAAAAAACATGACCCTGAAATGCTAACTATAGAAGTAACAGAGAGAATGCTGATAGTCAGTGACATTTTGAATGACTCCTGTACAAAGCACCTAATGTTCTGCTGGAACCATATTTGAAGGTCCATGCTGCTTTCTTCTGCTTGCACCAAAAAAAGAAAGAACAAGGATTTTTCTAATGAGACTTGATTACTTACTGTCTCCCTGCAACTTGCTCACTCTTTGGCCACAGGGTTTATTAGCATTAGCCTGTAGAAGCAGCTACATTTGGTTCCGCCACCATTTTTGCTTACATTAGATTTGCATTTCATTTCCAGCTTCAGAATGAACTATTAGCAAGATGTTAACAGCATCAAGGAGGTTAGATGGTAATGTACGTCAGAGATCAAGAAACGGCTGTCCTGTACTGTAGCTGTTACTTTGTGCGGTCTTAGAAAAGGAGAAGACAAAGACGGCTTTACACTTTTTGTGTGCATTCCCTGCACTGAGTGATTCTAGATTCTAGCGCAGTTCTGACCAGGAGGTGTTAACGAGCATGTTCTTGAGAAAAAACTTCTGTAGTTTTCTTCTTGGGGTCAGAAGGGGGATCATTTGGAAAGAGAATAAATTGAAAGGAGTTTCCCAATAACATTTTTTTCTGTATGTCTAAATAGCAAATCTTCCTGTGTTAACAAGAACTGGTCAGTTACGGATTTTAAATACATTCTCTGTATAGGTTTCTCTTTGTATGACTTGGATTTCTAACTTTACAAACAGCAGCTGGCTTCCAGGGTATATACTAACACTAATCACAACCATTGTTAGCGACAGTGAATTGAAAGAGGATAAGAAATATGAGCTATTTTTAGAGGCAATAAGCCAGAGCTCTTCACTCTCAGAGAAAAGCCATTTTTAGGAGTAAGTGGCTGAGCTGGTCAAAATTCATCACTATGTCTGCTAGTCTATGGATGTTCTTAAAGCTTCCTGACTTTATAGTTTATTATGTTTATTAAGCATTTAGGAGCTTTAAATTGTAACCTTTGGTGTAGAAGAGTGCTTATTTTATAGAGATTCAGTGTTACTCAGTATTCAGTTACTCAGTATTCAGTGTTCATCCTGCATGTCAGAAATCCTCTTCAAGAAAGTGAATGTCATGGCTAAAAACCCAACTATTTTACCAAATAAAGGAATTACATCTGTAATTATAATTAAAAAGTAAAACATTTTGGAATGTGTGGACGTAATTTCTCATTGCTTTATCAAAACTGTTGTGTACAAACTTTAATGCATTTTGAAAGAGTAGTCTCAAATACAATTAATTATGTTTATCCTTAACTTAAAATATTTCTGAAATCTTAGTCAGAATGGCCAGGATTTTCAAACACATCCAAAAGTCCTAGGAGCCTAATCATGGGACATGTTTCTAATCCACAGAGGTGTTTTAAAATCCCACCCATTGGTCCTTGTTTGTTGTTTTGCATAGTTCACCAGTAGTTTGTAAACCTATTCCTATATCACCTTTCTGCACACATACATCAGAAGTCATGGGCAATCAGGCTGCAATACTGATCTTATTCACGGAGGTCCCACACATTACAAATGGGTTGTTAAAGTCATTCAGGCCACCTTGAGAGTAAGGTATTATTTAAATGGAATATGAATAATACTGTCTAATCCAAAGTGCTGATAATTTTCTAGTCTGAGGCAAGGATTTCTTGAGCTTTTCATCTTTACAGTATTTGGTGTTATACAACAACTGAAATTTGGATGTAACTGTTGAGTACTAAATTAGGTACTTGGCACTTTGTCTTCTAGTACATGAACATAATTTCAGAACAGCTCATACTGAGAGATAGGAAAAATAGGGCAGAGATGAATGCAATCAATCAGGCAACAATTTTTACTTAATAAGGTAATACTGAAAAACTTTCATAAAAACAAATATTGTTGAAGAATGTTATCATGCACTGAGTTACTCAGTGTAACAAAATTTTACAAAACATGAGAATTTACATTTCTATATGTAAAAAAAAAAAAAAGATAAAAACCCTTCCCTTACAGACTCATAGCAAATTTTACTTCAGCAAATGATCCTTTCTAAGGAAAAGGTTGTTAGAACTCCTCATATTCTTCCCATGAGCCAGTGAGCAGGTTGAAACCCCAATGTACTATGAATTAAACTTCCAGTACCACAAACTACAAGGAAACTTATCAGATGCACACAGATAAAAGGAAAGGAATCTCAGAGAGCACAGTCACAGGCAGCTCAAATACATGTGTGCAACTCCACTTTTAGGGCATGGCAGGGGAGAAAGTGTTTCTGTACTTGCATTAGGTAAGAAATTTAAAATTAGTCATTTTGATTGTATACAAGCTGATTTCTTATATTGTAACAAATATTGATGAGTACCTCATTGCTTCAACAGTATCTTTCTTGTAATGGTGATAAAGGTGTTTAAATTCACTTCATTTTTCAGCGTTAAGAGCTAAAGTTTAGTTATTTCTTAATATTTAACTGGTTTAGCTTCAGAGGCAGGGGTTGGGTGGACTCTTTCCTGCAGTCTGGTACAGGGTATGCAGCAGCTGACTCACAACTATCACGACAGCTTGTCTATACCTACCCATCAAATTCGTCCAATCGATCTGTGTGGCTTGTAGATCCTTTTACGGTGAGCTATTCAATCTGCTATGTTTGTTCTCAGACTCTACAGAAAAGGAACAGCTATTTGCAACATCATACGCTTGCATCTTTCAGCAAAACTGTGACAGTTCTATTCCTTTTCAGGTTTTGCAAAATTGTGTTTTGAGCTGGAGGGGAAAGCAGAATTTGTACCTAATGAAATGGACATGTGGAGCTAGGGCTTTCCAAGTTCTGTGCTTCTTTAGTGGATGTATCGCTTGCTAAGAGTTTGATACTATCACTGGCTTTTATTGCTTATTTCTACACAGGCTCGTATTTCAGGATTTTTGAAATGTTTGGTTTAACTGGATCAGAAGTATATTTGGAATGTCCATATATTTGAAACAACGCAATAAATGCAGAGCTGTGAGATTGTTTTGCTTAAGCACTTTGCAAGGACTCCACTAGTTTCACATGATTTTATGAAATAAATGGTTTTCATTCATTCTTCTCCTAAACCCTTTTTCATAACTGACTGTGGCTATCTTTCATACTTTATCCATAAGTAAAACATGTGGGGTTTTTTTTGTTTTGTTTTTTTTTTTTTTAGTTTATTAGTTTTTTAGTTTATTATAACTATAATCAGCAACTGGAGCCAGGCTACTGTTTGCCTTTTTATCCTAAAAGCAAATATTTTGCTTATAATTTGCTGCCCTGTATTTATGAATGCCTGTCTGACAAGAATCTGGAATAAAATAGGGGAAAAAAACCTATAGAAAGTTAGAATTCTCAGGACTGGCAAGAAACATTTGGGTTTTCCATATCTTGACATTGCAGGAAAATGTCCTAATGAACCTTCCTGCTTAAAATTCATGAGCATACTAAGTCTGTGCATTCAGAAGCAGCATGTTTTTAAACCCTCCTTGGGATAAACAGGCCCCATCTGTTTTCATTGGCTTCTGTACCATCTAGGCCATCTATTACCCCTTCACAGAAACATGTCCTTATGCCCGTTGGTTGTTGTCACCAGTGCTAGTGCCAACTCTTCCCCTATAGCATCCTCAACATCCTCACTAGCTCAAGTGAAGTCCTTTTCTGAACTCCAAACTTGCTGGCCTGCTTAGTGCCTAGAGTTTATCACCTCAGTGTCGTGCCATAAGGGAAGTAAACAGCCTTCTCAGCTTTGCTTTCAGCTAACAGTAGAAACTCTGTTATGCATTTCTCTGTTTTGGTTTCCTCCCTGCTCTAAACAGGTTTTGGGTTTAGCTCAAAATTCTCTCACTGCGCCCACGCTGCCTGTCTGCCCATGCCTCTGTCACCTGGAAGGTGGCACGTGTCTCTCCATCCTCCCACCTACAGGCAGGCTCTCCTCTGTGGCTGGTCATCTCAGGCCAGAGTTTGATAAGCCCTAACTTCATTAGCACCTGCCCGCCTCACCGCTGCCTTTTCATTGTGCATTTTAATTTGTGCAGCTACACAGTGAGCCAGGCTGGAGAACTGACTAAGATCAAACCCAGCTTCTTACCCTCCCTGCAAAGTTGATTCAGCCAGCACTTCCACCAAAGGAAGTATTCATCAAACTGTACCTGGAGTTAAAAAGTAACTCCCTCCTGTTAAGTCACACATGCCTTTCCCTCTGAGTACTCGGTCAGTCCTTTGTGCCTTTCCTGGTATCAGCCCCTGACTTCACAAGTCCTCTCTTCAAACATTTTGCTGTTGTCCAACAAAGTTGACTAGCCAGGGTTTTGTAAGTCGCTGCTGTGCCGTTCTTCAAGTGGCTTCCACTTGAGTGCAATCAGCAAAGTTCAGGGGCCCTCCAATATTCCAGGTCTTGAATGCGTGTCAACCTCTGGCAGTATGCGGCAGGTTACACATACACTGTGATATTTAGTAGTACAGAAATGTTCTGAGGTCAATCAAAATTTGTAAGCTGTGCAGAGATTCCCCCGGCAGTTGTGTATAACTCCTTCCTTCATTCTTTTTAATTTTCAACCCAATGTAAGAAATTTAGCCATTTTTGATAGAATGGGAAGAAAAGCCTTTTCATAATTCTTGTTCCAGTCCTGCTAAGCCTCATCAGTATAATTAGTGCTCTTGTATTTACAATTCAAGGTGACTACTCATGTATATGAAGTTGCTTGTTTCAGTAAAATACCTGCAGAATTAGACATATTTTTTGCACTGGAGTGCAAATCTTGTAATCGGATCTGTATAGGTAGCCACTATGGACAAGAAGCCCTATTCATTTCAAATGTTTCTGTAGCTCCACTGGCAGGACTGTGGTCTGGACTTTAGATCACCT
The DNA here is from genome assembly GCA_013389945.1 of Fregata magnificens. Taxonomy (NCBI): domain Eukaryota; kingdom Metazoa; phylum Chordata; class Aves; order Suliformes; family Fregatidae; genus Fregata; species Fregata magnificens. The sequence continues at coordinate 53,892 of WAAD01012280.1, read as the reverse complement.
ATAAACCATGTAAGTATATGAGCGATGTAAAAGATTTGAAATCAGATTTCTAATTACCAGAAGTCTTTTGGAATAGCACAATGAGCTTTTAGCTGGGCAAAAGATGAGTCAAACTGACAAACCTGTGTTTGGATATCTCTGTTCTGTAAAACAGACATTAGCGGCCAGGCCCAAGCTGCTCTTACCAAAGGCAGTTTACCTCCCAGAGCCAGATCATACAGGATACATCCCAGATCATAACCGAAAATGCACAGCATTTCTTTGCTTCTCACAGGGAGCAGGACACAGATATACAGTTTTAAACATTTGCAGCAGCTAATCAGCAGCACAGCAAAACAGAAAGCAAACAAAACCCTAAAGTCTTTCTGTTGTTGTAGTTGGTAAATAAAACATTGTGTTTGGGTTTAATCCAGATTGTGCCTCAAAATTTTCACCCTTGAATAGATTTCACGTTTTTCTATTCTGCATATTCATTAATATCCTTATTTTTATCAGTGGCCACCATGCATTTTTTTCAATTACATTTTTAGGCTTCCCTGGCAGAGCATGCCTTCAAAAGTCATTAATAAACTGTAGTATCCTGAGTGCTGAGCCACTATACAATCTTTCAAAAATATAATCTGCATTTCTAATTTCAGGCTTAAATGCAAAAGGAAAGATTTTTTGCTTTGCTTTCCAAAAATCTCTTTAAGACTCTCCATTTAAAGAATCAAAAATAAATTTTACTAAAAAGTGCAAAATATTTCCTGTTTGTTGCAGTAAAAGGATTGTACTTTTTAATATAATCATACTCTCATTTCCATTTATTATTTTATTAACAATAAACACCAGCAATAATAAATTTTATATATATAGTAGTTAGGTATAACAAGGTTACATCCAATCGTAAGGAAAGTAAACAACCTAATAAAAGCATATGATTATTTTTACATTATTAAATCAATAAATAAGCTCTGCTTATTGATAATGGAAACAGGTTGTGTGCATTTTCCAAACAATTATAATATAGGAATCATACTTCCTTTTTTTTATTCTATTTACAAATAACAAAACAGAACATGCACTTGCTTGCCAACAAATTTCACATCTGTTTTACTGGGGAGGGAAATTATTTCACAGTGGTTTTAAAAGCTTAGACGTCTGCAAGCCATTCCAGTGAAAAATCACTTTCTTTTTATTGATCTAGAACTTTTCAGTTGTTCAGCAAAAGCAGGAGGCTGCAAAAATGTTAGCACAGGAGGAAAGGGAAATAGCAGTTATGGTCACATTATTTATGAACTGCATAATAAAATAAGCCCGAAGTTGGCTCAACTTTCATTTTGGCATTTCTTAAAAATAGCTATAAATGACAGTACTGCAGAAGCATCATGTAGGTTTCATTTGTTTTGGTTTTGTTGTTTGGGTTTTTTTTTTTTTTTTTTTTTTTTTTAAAAAAAGAATAAAAAATAAGTAGCTTTACAGTAGGAAAGCTGCAGTGGTGGAACCCTGTGCACAGGAGAGAGGAAGGCATGATAATTAGTTTCACGTTTTACCCTCAGATCCCTGACAGAGCAGCAAAGTGATAATCCTTTCCTGTGCAGCACAGGAAGATATCACTTTCAATCTGAACCTCAATATGAGAAGTATAATGACAATTCAGAGCCTGGCGCTGATAATTAGGAAGCTAGAGGGACTGATTTATGAGGAAATGGCATTGATTAAAATTTGCATTTAGAGCACTTTCTCACAGAGAATCACAACCGCTATATTAGTGTTAGACCAGAGTTTTCAAAAGGAAGCATTAATGGGCTGCTGTCCTCCCATGGCCTCCGGTATTCAGCAGATTTTCTGAGCAGGTGTTTAACAAAGCCTGCTGAACACCCTTGTGCTAAATACTCCATGAGGAAGTGGTGGGGATATAGCTGAAGCAATAGACACATTACTTTTATTTGTGAAAACACTCAGACAGCCACTTCCCTTTGTTTCCAGCCAGGTGCCCCTGATTTAAACAGCTCAAAGGCATAAATACAGGAGTGAAGGGTCATTAGGATTGGATAGACACTGCTGGTAATTCAGCAAACTACGTACCTTGGAACCTCTAACAGAAAAACAAAACAAAACAAGCTCTCTGCCACTACTTCCCCAAAAACCTCAGCCAAAAAAAAAAAAAAACCCACAAACCCAACTTTGACTGAATATTAATGGCACAGCAATAGATGAAAGCACGCAGAAAGAAAGAAGTGGCTGTTGAGAGGTTTGGGTGAAACCCGAGGGAATTGCAGTTCAAAGGGTAGTTGCATCAGCACTGGCTGCAGAACCACTAAAGGTACATGATGCAACCAAAAAGAAGAATATTGCGGAAAGGGGAGATGCAGGTATGTGATTAGATGTAAGATATATCCACACCCTCAAAATGGGGAGTGAAAGCCACAGAGAACTTGCCATGATTTTACCAAAAACTATTGGGAAGACAAACTTATCTACAAAAAGGATGAACTTGAGAAGGACCTGAAGAAGATCTGTAGACAGAGACGTGATTTGGGAGTCCTAATAGTGTCACGATAACACTGTGGACACTAATTAACCACCAGAACTTTAAAAAAAAAAAAAAAAAAGGAAAAATAATTTGTTTAGGAAGCAGCTAGGCTTCTGACAGATTTATGCTGTACATGTTATGCTCCCATGGTTTCTCCTACCCTTGCTCTCCTCCCCGCGCCAATAAATACCTCTAGTTCCTCCCCCTGTTCCTACCCTTGTTATGCAGAGTTGTAGTAGAAATGTTAAGACTGGGATGAGTGAAAAATGAATGAGTGTGCCTGGAAAAAAGGGCAGGAGAGGATATAAGGGCCCACGTGTTGATGGCACCTAGATTAGCAGGTCATCAGGATCCCAGCAGATATATGTGCAGCTTCTAAGCACACCCAAGTTAGGAGAAAAAGGAGAGTGAGTAAATCCCCATGACTCACAGAGATGGGACAGGATGGAGAGACTGAGGACTGTCAGCTCCTAAAGGGTGTATAAAAGGCATATCCAAAATCAGCACATGGAGCTCATTGAGAAGAGTGGAGAAACTGCAGAAAAACTCAGCATGCTAATCAGCTCAGCTAACAGAAGCAAGGAAATACTCAATATCTGCTACAAAAATAGAAAGGGATTATAGAGTCTTTACATTGTTTTCCATGGCTTATTCCATGGAATAAGTAATTTGTATTAGTGGAAATGAAGACATTGCAAAGCATTATGAAGTAACCTTGGAGAAGTAGAGCTCAGCCTCAGCACACAAGTAGTTCTTTGCAGTGAGTTGGGTCTTCATGCCTTGATGTAGGTCCGAGGCAGCTGTGACTAAGGCATAAGCACATATATCAGAAGATCTAGCACATGTAAAGAATTTGTGCTGCTGCTGGTGGTGCATATACGTTGCTTTTATTTTGAAACAGATTCATATAGGTCGTTGCTCCAGTGAAATACATACTTCAGTAATAATTTTCAAATCTCTCAGGTTCTCATCATTTAACCATTGTTAATTATTTAGCAATTATGCTGATGAAAGGTTAAAAATGATCGCAAAGGCATTTCTTCAGTCAGAGGAAGGAGAAATGGTTTAGACTTAAATCCTTGCAGTTGGTGCTTAATGGTAATGACATACTATTTTTATATTATTTGAAGTAACAGATGATTACTTAGAAACTTCGACATTGGAAAATGGGCTAGAAAAGTGTGGTGATCTAAATAACAGTCAAGCATTCTCTGCGGTGAGATTACTACATGGCCTTTACAGAAATACAGCTTTACAAATGAATATCTTGATGACCGCTGAAAACCACAACGTGAGGTTTATATGTCAGGGTCCAAATGTAAAGTAGGCAGAGACTACAGATAGGAGTGTTAAGAGAAACTTTGCCTTTCTAAGAAAGAGCAAGGTATATTTTCACATTTTACTAATACAGTGCCATGCATATTTAAATGAGAAATAAAAGTAAGTTAAACCAATAATGGATGCAGTATCTTTTTAAAATCATACCTGAACTACCGCTAACTTCTGTTAAGTTGCAAATTTTTTTCTCCTATTTTTTTGAAATTTAGCATAGTTTAAAGAACTTAACTACCACATCTGAATGTCCCATCAGCCATTTCAGACTGCAAAAATGAAAATGCAATCTATTTAATTTCTCCCACAAGCGATAGCTGGTATCCAGGGTAGACACAGGAGCCTATATTTCATGTTTTGTTCCCCTCTTTAAAGGAAAGTTGGAACAAATGAGCCGAGGCTTATGCCTCAAAATTAGTAACTCTAGAGTATTTCAGAGCAAGAGCAAGAAAGCATCTCAAAGCCGTCAGGAGTCCCTGTGAAGAATATCCTGCCAGCACCCACACTTAGATTGAGGAAGGCGTATTATGAGCACCTCTACCAATTGCATTCCTGACCCCACAGAGAGGGAGGTGGGAGGAATGCAGCCTGCTCACACAAATTGATCTCAGGTTGCAAATCACTTGGTGTCTTTCTGGTGCCTCATTCTAGATGTCATAAAGTCTTCACTGAAAGATAAGCCACTCTTTTGCGTATGGGTAGAGGCATTTAACATAATGCTGGGTGCTGTAAACGACTGCAAGGCAATTGACGACCTTATATTTGTTAGAAATAGCTAGAGCGCATATTCAAGCTGTAATAAGAAGAGAGGCACGTATAATTTAAATAAGAACTAATCTGAAGATTCAGTGATGCCCTGCAGTATATGGAAGTACATGGCAGCATATGGGACTTCTCATACTTTTCTGAGTATTTACTAGGGCTTAATAATCCAAACGTTAACTGCAAAATATTGCAGGAAATACCATATTTGTGAAAATGGGGGAATACAACCCTTCTGTCAGGCTTTTACTGACAGCAAAAAGGGCTGGGTTCAGACTTCAGGAGTTTCTAATAAACACCAGCTTAAACATATACCTTGAAACTTGGAAATATAAAACTAAGTAAGCTAATTATTCCCACTTGTAAATGACAGATGAACTCAAATATTAGAAAAGTATTTCACTGAAGGGGGGAGGACGAAGCAGTAGCAGGGAGATAGGGTAGTATATAGTACATAACCACTCCTTTCCAGAAGTGCAAGTATATAATATATAGTCCTCTTTCATCTCTTGTGCTGGGTCCTGTGGCTGGTTTTCTCACCCTACAATAACACCTCGGGCTTGCAGGTTATGGCTGTTGGGTTGGGCGGGATGTGTTGCCCACGCTGCTGAGGAGCAAGACCTCCAGCCCCTGAAGCTCCACGGGTCCAAGCTGGTCATCATTTGCTGTCTCTGCTGGTGCCTCCAGGCTCTTGCCTTGGCTGCCCCATTGCTCCAAAGGGCCTTTGCACCTCCAAGCTCATGTGAGTAATCACTGCAGCTCTGCTAAGGGCGCCTTCTCCTCAGTTCCCTCTGCCTTCCAGATTGCACATGGGTCTTTGCTACTCAAAGGAGACTTATTAAATAGACTTCCTATCCTGCCTTGTCATTCTACAACTTTTGTACCCCAAATCGCATTTACGTGAGCTGATTTGGCCAGATTTACACTCAGTATTGCAACTACAATTTTACTCATGTTATGATATGTCATCGGCAGCAAACTATGCATCTCAGAGCCGACCCTTTGTTCCTCTACTGCTGCCAGATGTCAACAGAGTCCTCCTCCTCTTCTGGTGGGAGGGCAGCTCTTCCCTTCAGGCCACAGCCATCAGGATTGCTTGTGCCTAAATTGAGAGAAAATTTTAGCCGATCTTCCTGGTTCTTTCTTGAAACAGCAAAAGAGGAGATAAAATAAATGGCTTGACTGAAACCTTATATGAACATAAACTGTGGTGTAGATTAAGAAGTCATTTTGGTTGTAATAGTAGGCAGAGCTTATCATTACGTTTCATTTCTTTTAATGGACACTTTCTGCTACATTGATATGAAGAGGGCCATTCCTTTTAAGCTGAATTGTATGTGTATTCCTCTGTGATTTAAAACAACCGGGGCTTCAGGGCTTTTTTTTTTTTTTTTTTTTTTAAACTGCTGCAGTGACCAAACTGTCATCTCTTACTGGTTCCAAGGTGATTATACCATGTCTTCTTATTTCAAGAGGACAAGTACGTTAGACACCCTGGAGTTCCTCAAAGCTCTGATACATATCTTTTTCAGTTCTTCTCTGCTTCTTCTCACAGTGTTCATCAACTGTGAAGGCATCCCTCATTCTTACTGACACTCAGAAAACTGCCACCCATTTTCACTTTAGAAACCATTCCCACTTGTGGCTTTTTTTGATTTTTCATGGCATGGTTTGTTTGGGTTTTTTGAGATATGATATCTCTAGAATGGGAGCAATTTCCCATTATCTGGGAGATATTATACACTCATAGTGGCTTGTAAGTAGCACTGTTCTGGGATCATCTAAAGCACATACAGCTGCATGCAGCCATTTCTACTGAGGTTTTTACATTATTGAATTTATCTGTGTAAACCTGTGGTAGAAGTCATCTTCCAAACAACAAACCAGCAGTAGCTGCTGAGAGGCATCAAGGGTGAGAGAACATACCTAAAATGAACCCCACTGATAAAAGCATAGAAATGAATGAGCACGTAATTCGGGGAAAAATAACCCTGTTGAGTCAAGTCACTCCCCACACCCTCATACTCTTCTCGGCTAGGTAGGAGCAGATCTGAAAGTATCCTCTCAGTCCCAAATTACTGTCTAAACACAAACTGCTAGTCAGCACTTTGGAAAAGGTGCTGTGTGCTGAGAGTGGCTTTTAATCTATTTCTCTCTCCCCACACACTCTATTCAAACAACATTTTCTACTTGTCTCATAACACATAATGCTTGGCAGTCTTCACAGTATAGAGTGAGGCTGAACTATTTCAAATGCCCACAGGACTTCAATTATCCTCCTTGCTCTTCTGCAATGATGAATGCTTTTGAAAACAGAGTCGCACTGGTATGGCTGGAGAAGGCATGCGCATACCCGCACGTCTGCAGACAGCTGTAACCGAAGGCAGGAGGAGAATCACCAATGCTCTGCTGACCGCAGTGCCCAATCAATAATCCATTGCAAAACCATCACAAACTTATACAATAGATCTGGGGGGTTGACAGCTGGCAAGTGGCATTGCTAGCAGCAGGATGCCTCAACGCAAATCCAATTTTGGAGGATTTGGAATATTTGGAGTTTTGTTTTTCAAAGCACCTACTCAGTATCCACACAATAGAAATGAGAAAGAGAATTTGTTGGATGCAGTCATTTGTATTGCTGCATCTCCATAAAACTGGGTTTTTCCCAAAAGGAGAAACTGTGGAAATGAAATGATCTCTAGTTGAAAATAAACATGAACTCATATTTCAATGTCATTAAAAGGATTAAAAAGATACGCAAGATTTTCCTACAACCTACAAGGAGTAAAATCATATGTGCCAGAAGACTTGTTAAACTGTATCTGCTAAATAAAAGTGTGAATTACAGAGATGTAGTTATTTTGTAAGGGTCCTTCAGACTCATACATTCATCACAAACCTGTGATTTAGTAGCAGCCAAAGACAGATGGAAGAGAGAGAGAAATGCTTTTGGGGGCATCTAAAAGGTAGCTTTGCACCCTCAAGCTGCATTTGGGGATCACAACATGGCAACACACCTGCTTGTAGGCAAAGAATTTTTCAGTTTGGTTGCATGCAGCCTCATCTTACAAAGATCCACAGCACTGTGCATCAATGGCACATCAAGGCTTCGTGGTTTATGATAATATAGTTTCATCAGAAAGCCTAAGACAAATACTATGAAACATTAACTGAGCACAGTGTTAGGTGTGGCTTTTATTCATTCCATAATTCCAGTTTGTTGATAATTTGTTTTTATTTTCTCATTTTCACATTTTTCTCTTCTTTTAGTCTCTTTTCTCATACCATTCTCTATTTGTCCTCTGCGTAACATTATTTGTCCCTCTATGATCCAAACTTTTCCTCTGTTGCACAATCGTTCTTTCCTTCTCTCTTATTCCTCTTTCTTTCTACATCTTTTCTCAAATTTCTTCCTTTATTGTTGCCACATCTCTTCTTCCCTCACCCTATGTTTTTTCTCCTTTTTTTTTCTTTTTTCTGCTTCCTAAGTCTCATAGAGTTGTATGCCTACTGATTGAGTGCCTTTAAAAGTATTTCCTTTGCCAGCTATCTTTCTGCATTGGCCTCACCTAAATCTCATTGCTTAGATGGTAATCCATTGTTAGGTTGTAGAGAGGCCAAGCACACTGATAAGTTGAACTCACATATACAAACAAAGAAAACTCCAATTAGATTCTTTAGCTGTAACTGATAAATTAACACCACACTGACCAGGTTTTAAGGACGGACTCCTGATAAGCACAAGGAGTCCTCCTGGACATCTCTTCTATCAGTTACCATTTGCTTGTAGTCTCCCTACAGTGCTCACAATTTTTTCTGGTAAGCGCATCATCTCTCTGAAACTACTGGCATTTCTACAAATACATTTGGTCATGGAACGACAGCCGCAAGCAATTCAGATAACACTCAATTAGCAGGAGACTGCAAATAATGTGCTCGTCAGACACCTCCCAGTCCCACTCCCTTTCTCTGAATGTTCAGTCCAGGGAATATATTTTTTCCTCCTCTACTTTTCTGTGATTTACATTTTCATTTGCTAAGAGTATTACAATGTCCTATTTATCTTGGACTGCAGCATCAAGATCTTTGTGCATCTTATTCCCTCCAGGAATTTCCCAGGCAAGTATTTCCCCACTGCACCTATTTGTTAAACAAAGACAAAAGATTCCTCTAATGCAAAAAAGTAGAGACTGTCCTCAGAGAAAGCCAAAATCCTTCTGAAAAATAATTAATTTTCTGGATACAATTCAACAGAATGCCATTGTGTGTGTGAACATGTGTTAGCAAGAAATAAAAGCTTTGAATCGTATAAGCTCTTTCCTAGCTGACTGGAATAATCAGAAAAAGACCAGTTCAATGTATTTCAAGGTTCTTAGCATATACCTTTAGTTCAAGCCCTCAGCCAGAATTTCTAGAACCACTACATACATATCCCCCCTTCCGAGCACTGGATTCTTGGGGGTGGGAAGAGAGAGATTATCACTATTAGAGAAACACAGCTTCAACCTGAACACTGCCCCCAGCAATGTGTTTATGATGGTAGATAATATATTCCCTTAAGCTAGTTTTAGTAGTTCATTATTTTGATTCCTCGCTCACTGGAAAGAGCACGCAGCAGGCGTATATGCTGTTAGCCACCAGTTCTCTGGTTGGTGCATGGTTTTCATTGTGTAGCACTGTCCAAGGGGGCTCACGGAGAGGCTTCAGCCCCTCGGGGACACTGCCCGGCCCTGCCCTTCAGTTCAGCTAACAGTGGCCATTTCGGCTCTGTTTAGCTCTGGGAAAAAGGAGGACCTCATGGAGCTAATCCAAATTTGCTATCACTCTCTTCAGCTTCTGGAAGAACCTTGACCTTGTTTGGGGTCTCATTCTGAAGAAGGACTCCAAGCTGAACTCTACATTAAGTTCAGCTTCACTATCCAAACCAGTTTTTAATTTGCTTCCGTCTATGATGGCTCAAAAGCATCAGTGGGGAAGTGCTGAGTTGAAAGTTGATGCAAATGAAGCTTTCTGATGGCTGACTTTTCCCTGTGTGCCAATAACTAAGAGCAGAGAGCACTTTATTCTCTGTGGTTTTACCCCATCAGAAGTTCTGGGTAAATAGTTTATGCAGATGGGTTAGCTCTCTGCCCATTATTCTCCCTTTCACCGAGAGATGAAAGTCCTGAAGATTTGGGGCATGGGGCTTAAATGAGGTTTTATGAAATAATATTTTTTTATTTTAGAATAATACCTGTCAGAAGGAAAAACAAACAAAAAAAATTACAGGAGTTGAGATTCCCACAGCCGCATCCAAGTATTTTTTAAAACCTCATTATCCCTCCAGACTTACCACAGTGTTGACGATACTGTGTTGAGGTGCAAAGTTCTTCAGCTGAATCACTCTGTTATCAGATGCTATAAGCTCTATGAAAACAAAGAAGTTTCTGTTGATTCAAGGTCAGGCAAGTTCCATTCATACTTATCTCTTACTGACTGGTCCAGAAAGAGCCTTTAAGATTTAAGCCGGTCTACTACCGTTACATTTGAGTGCATTCTCTTCAATTTCCTCAAACATATACAAGTGCCTACTTTCCTTCCCTCGCTTCAGCATCCCCACAAGGCATAAGCCTGCCTCCTCAGCATGCTCCCCACCTTGGTCTGTATCACCACCTACAATGTCAAGAAGCAGGATCAGCTGGGGCATCCTGGGCTGACAAAACATATTCCCATTCCCCCATTGCTTTGCACCTTTTACTGGCATGCCTGTGAACAGTATTATCCACATTTCTCTAGGAAAAAAAAAAAAAAATGGTGATTCTGGTGATTCTGCTTAGTGTCCTGTGCCATAAGATTCTCTTTTGGGTCCTTTCCACCCTTATTTTTTCAATCCAGTTTTGACTCTATGGCTTCTTCCTGCAACATAAGGAATGAGCTTTTAATTGCAAGTGTGTGTTAAGCCCACTCATTCTAGGAATTTTCTACCAGGGCACGAAGTCTTTTTTTCAGCTGTTACACTGTGTGCATTCTCTTTCTCTCTTTGCAAAAATATTGAGATTACTAGTTGCTTTGTCTAATCTTATCTTCTCCAACCCGCTAACTCTGTAATCAAAGGTATTTGAGAAACGACTGAACGGAGTCCAGAAGCAGCATCTATTTGATTAGGGCTGGCACTATGCAAATATAGCTGCACTCATTCTGGACCAGATCCAGACTGAGTCTTGTGGATTTACAGGCTCAGTTCAGCCTGGTGATGTTTGTACCATATTGTCTTGCACAATATATAGGCATATCCTCCCTCACCTAGGCAGTACTGCAACTGTGGCTGTGCATGGTAGCCCTTTACTTTGACAGTAGATTCTTCTCCGTGCTCCAGTTTCAGAGTTGCTCTTCTGTCATTGTCTCAATATGGTAGCCACCTCTATTTTTCTGTGCTTTTAAAATTTGGACTGACTGTTAGCTCTATATCTGGGAGCATTTCCTTCAGGCAACTCCTAGCCCAGATTTCTGGTCTTTGCTGCTTTGCTCCCTTCCTGCACAGGGCAAGTGCTGCACGGGATGGGACAGTCGGTGCCTCTTCCAGATGCAGCTGCATAGCTCCTGCTGGGCTCCCTGACTGCCGCCTGGTTCTTACTCTACTGTCAGCAATAGGAGAGGATTTTACTTGGAAATATTCTTCACTGAATTTATTAAAAATGTCCACTACCACTAGCTATTAGTCGTGGCAGAAATATGTACCTACACACTAACCTGAGCCATAGGAATTAATGAGAATATGAGTCCCCTGCTTAGCAGATTTATCATAATGGGGGCAATTTTAATCCCTCTTGAGCAAAACTGGATTTAAGCCAGTTTAACCAATACACAAAAGATGCTGTAGCTAATTAGCAGGTCTTTGTAGTATCCAGACCCCAATAAATATTAATGTAATGTCATAAAGAATGAGCTTTATGTTCCTGAATCATACATTTACTAAGTCAAGATTTGACCTTTTTGGAGATTACATGGGCAAACTCCTTCACTCTCTGCAAACACAGGCAAAAATCAATCTCCCGCAAGCATACCCTAAAAGCATTCGAATGCCATATCCTACACTTAATGGACATATTTGATTAAACTGAATACAAAAACCAAAACAAATTGAACCCTCCTAACCTAGCTACAATAAATTAAATATTAATACAATATCCACATCTTTAAAATGCCATGTATTAGTTTTGACTCATGTCAACAATTACAACTCTTCTGTTCCTCCTACACTAAGAGGAGAGTCTATCTATATATAATTACTGCTAAAAATCTACTTTAAAATCCTGCTGTGGGTACAAAGTCAAACACACCCAAATTAGTAAATGCTAAAATGAAATCTATCAATAGAGCAATCATTCACTGTTACATATCCATTCTGGTATTTTCCTCCCAAATTAATGATCGGTAGGATTTTAACTCTTATACATCACACCCATCAGCACAGTTCTCTTACACGGAGGAGCAGTTGACAACGGAGATAGCCGTTAGCCCTCACATGGACCAGTCAGTGAACAACTGCGTGCCACCCCGTATGCCAAGGGGTGATGTGAAATGGGGGGATCTTTCTTGGTGCGGGGATTCCTGACTTCCAAGAGCCCAGGGAGGTCTGCAGTGCTCAGGGAAATGAATTCAGAAAGGACAGCTGCGACATTTGAATAACGTATGCGCTACCTGCGAGGAGCCATGCAAATGTGCCGAGAGATTTCATGTTGCCATGATAGCCACCCGCATTACATTCCCATAAAACTTTGGCTAAAGCTCTGGAGTACTGTAATGACAAAAGCAAAGGGGGACTTGTCAACTTCCTTGGGCAGAAATATTAGATCTTGGCCAGTGATAAGACTCATGATCTACCTAGAAATGTTTGCAGAAACTGATAAAAATCAGAGTCCACAATCTTGCAACTTCTGGCCTACTCTGTTTTAGCATGAGTATGCTGTGAAGAAAGTCTCTCCTACCTCAGATGCAGCCAGGTGTGACAAGACTGCCTGTATATCATATCTGACGTGCGTATAAATCTCTGGGGAGAGGTGGTCCTATGGTGGTTGATGCTACCAAAATAACCCATTTGACACTAATCTACTCCTCCCAAAAGCTATTTCTGCTATTGGCTGATGCAATGTATATATGGCTGCAAACATTTGGGATAATGAAAAGCATCTTTTTTCAGGCCGTCGTTGCTTTCAAAACCATGTTTATTTTACTTAAAGATATTTTTTACTTAAATAATGAAGACCACTGTGGTAAGCAGATATGCCTATCGCACATCTGCAGCAATACTGCTACAGTTACTTAGCAACCAGTAAGATTTTTCTTTCCTGACAGAATTAAAAAAAAAAATAAAATCATGTAAAGGAAGAGAAAAATTGGAAGCAAATTGAGTTGAATAAAAAAAAAGCAAATACCATATTAACATTCAGTGTGCATAATAACATGGGGATGTCTTTGCTGTATGCACCAGCAACTGTTGCACAGCATTAAGTCAGCTTCTGCTATTAAAATCAAAGATCAACCTAACAAATTTTCCTACCATTAAGACATGTTATCTACCATCTTATGACTATATCCTCTTCTTGGTTTCATATTACAGGTAGAAAGAGGCAACAAAAGGAAAAATGTTGGGTTGACTTAAAGTTTCTGTATGTGAATACCATCCCCTGTGCTGAGAAGGGAAAGCAACCTCAGCTGGAAGAATTTACAGGGAGCAAATTTCTGCTCCCCATATTCAGTAAGAATAACCACAATGTTTTCCACTGAAATACTCCTTTGCCAATAAACCCCACAAACTTACTGGGCTTTATTTTCGTATTTGTTTGCAGGTAAAAACATTTCAGAACAGCCCTCAAAAACTTTCTAGCAATATGCATTTTTTTCATAACCTTGGAACAAAAATCCAAAGGGCTCTCCCACACACAGTGTTTGATGTGGTGCAGGTCTTCCACCATTGTATTCTGCATTTCTATAAAACAAGTTTTTCTTGTCAAATGCAAGAGAGAAATAAAAGGGTCTTTCTCAAGTATCAAAGAGGGAGAAAAGTAAAGTCAAAAAGTGGTTATGAGCTGGGGTTTTGCTGATCTGAAATTTCAGTTAAGCATCAACCATTTTAAAGGGAAGCGTGTCCCCACAGGAAAGCCATGGCGGGTGGTGCCATCAGGAACACAATTGCCGTGCCTCGTTACTGAAGCCTGTTTCCACCTAATTTCTTGTATTTGATATCCCTTTGTTTGTACAGCAAATGTTTTATTGTTCAATTTTAAATTTTTTTTGTGTGTGGTGTTGGAAGTTTCTCAAGGGGACCAATTCCCTTTTAAAACACAATAGATGCAGTTATGGTTAGCGTGAGTAATGCTGGTTTCAGACCTGTAAAGACCATAGGCTTTGTGAAGGGTGTGGAAGCATCATTAGGAGAGGCTGAAGTATCGGAGCTGCCTCTTTGCCCCGACTGCTTAGTGAGGCAACTGATCTGAAGGACACTTATTCTACAGGGTATGATTTCTCCCTCTCTTGTTTCAAAGAGTTCCAAAGTAAGGAAATATTACATTCTGGCTGATGCTGAACGGTGTAAGAGCTGGCTTCATCTCAGTTCTGTGCAACCAGCCCGATCTGCGTGTTCATTTGCACTTGACAGAAGGAACCCTCTCCACTAAGAAGTACCCAGCATCAATGTTTGCTTGCTGCTCTTATCCCAGTCTGTCACTGCCAAAAGAGGCTCTCATTTGGACTTTAAAAATGATGGATTCCTCCACAGTTTGTCCTGGAAAACAGGGAATGCTGTACAAAGTTTCAGTGAGGTGGAAAGTTCTGATTTACAGTAAGCAGAGGAGTGGCACAGGACTGCAAAAGCTTAGATAAAGATATGAGCATTTTAAGAGGCTCAAATGAGGAGTATCAATGCATACTCATCTCTTTATTCAGTCTTTTGAGCACTGCAAGAATTGTCACCGTGGCAGTGTAGGTCCAAAAGGCTGCCTACATGTTCTCTATAGCAATGGCGAACACGCAAGTATTACTGTCGGACTGAAAAGGGCAGGTTGAGTCCTTCACAACAGGCACAGCAGCTGACAGACTGACTTTCAGTGATGATCTTAGTTCCACAAACCTCTAGCTACTTGAGGGATTGATCTTGCTTATGATTGTGTCTTTATTCATATCCCATTTGCTATCCTTCCTACATAATCATATGGAGGTTTTTTACAGAAGTTTTATTTTTCCTTTTGTTACTTGCAGCTGGATTAATGTTTTATATAAATCCTGGAAGACCTGAAATTTAATTGTATATAATTCCAAGAAAATAGAAATAGGCCTCCATATAAACAGATAAATAAAGTACCAGCATCCTAGTGGGAACCAGGTGCTCTTCCTGAACTGTTGAAGCACGGAGCATGGTTTGAGTTCCAGGCTGGTATTCTGCCAGTCATGTTTAAAGCCAAGACTACCCACAGCTGGTTTTCCTCCCCCCCTTTAAAGAGAGAAGTTCATTATCTCTTCTTCACATCTACATGCCTCACTCCAAACCTTTAATTAAGGGAAGGGTACGATAGATTGTTAAACTTCCCTACTTTAGACTTGCCTCTTCTCCTTCAGTGATTCATCATGTTAGTGAGACTTGCTTATAGAGCACATAACTCAGAGAGCAGCTTTTCTGTGCAATTAGCTGAGCAGACTGACCTCTGTCATTAGGAAGGGATGAAAATGACCTTTAAAATAGCAGGCCAGATTCATAGTTACTTATGGCTGTGCTGAGGTGGCTACGCCACACTGCAGGGAATGTAGGACAAAGCGTGGGTCCTCCTTTGCTGAACAGGGCAGGTGGAGGGACCATCTGTACTAACTCCTGCTTGGGAGGAAACTTGTTGCCTGTGAACCTGGCAACGTCTGATGGTGCTCAGAATTGCAGGATGGTAAGAAAGCAGACTGAGCAGTGAAACCTCTACTGACTTATTTGGGCCCCTCTGGAAAAAGGCCCTGTGGGGCCCTCAGGAGGAAGACAGACCTTCAAGCCTATCACCTAGACAAACATCTGTAGGCAAGTAGCAGCCAAAGCTAATTTCTAGACTGGCACCAAAACAGTCTCCCTCAGTCAAGCCAATCTATTTTTGTGCTATTCACTTCTGAAGCCAAAAAAGGCAAGATAAGCAAATGATATTACAGCCTGGTAAGTAAGTGTTAGTTACCAACTAAACATATAAAACTTCAGCAGAGCTTTGCTACCCAGGAAGTATATACATTCAACAGCAATGATGTGATTTCAACTTCATTAAATCAGGAAAAGGGAAATTGCGTGTGAATTATCACAATGAGAGATGTGTCCCAACAGCTTGACTTGGACCAAAACCCAGACAATAACTGAAGTGAGACTACTTCCCAAAGAACCAGCATAAGGACACGTAAGCAGTATTATCAGATGTCTTGTTTTATTTCTAACCAGCCCTGACTACACTTCAAGCCAGAAGAGTCTACAGGAACAGACTTTTCCAATACACAGAGGCTCAGGCAGGGGTCCATTCACAGAAATGGCCATTTTAAGTTTTAGTTTGCAAAAATTCTTTAGGACAAGAATCACTTCTTCCTCTTTATATTGAGCTGACACCAAACTAGACAAGTCAATACTGATGATAAAAAAAATAACAAGTCAATAAAGTCCTGCTTTTTAACCCTCAGTTCAGATTATCTTTGTAGTAAATATTGTTTCTGCTGCACATTTTCAGTCTGATCATGGTCAGAGTGAATAATACTCTCAAAGATGAAATGAAAGCACCAGAAACCTGAGGGTTGATTAGGCAGGGTTATTTTTTTCTCCTCAGGCCTGACTGATAACTTTCCTGCTTTCCTACGGCAGTGCCACGAGATTAAAAAAAACACAAAAAGCAAACTGACAACATACCACTACTGTCTGTGAAAGACACTACACTGATCAAACCATTATTCTGCCACAGGCAATGTGCCTGGGTGAAATGTTAGAGATCTCATGTCAGTTCAATGCAAAGAAGCACAACTCATTCAACTACTCATAAAATATGCATTATACAAATGGAGGAGGCTCTACCTTGCTTAGTAAAGATCCAGCTTTAGAGGTAATGATGTTCTTGATGGAAAACAATTCTGCTCTGGTACCTGTAAATGAAGGCTCCTACCTGTAAGTGGAGGGCCGTTTGGAGAGGTGGCAAGGGAACAGCAGAGGATCTGGTCTTCATAAAATCAATTATTGAGATCAGTCTGATTTTGAAGTCTAATACCAGTCTTGAAAGGTGAAAGAGCCTCTTAAGAACTGAAAAATAAAGAAAATGGTAAATGCTAAAAATGGTTCACAGTTTCAGAGTGAGGAAGACACATCTTGGGACAAGTAAGTGAGGATTCACAAGGAGGGCATGACTTTGGAGGTACAATTCTTTACTCTTTTGTATCTTATAAAGCACAATGCTAGAAAGCTCTGTGAGGCGGCTTTGTAAGCAAGTGAATGTAAGGTGCTGAGTTAGACAAAAAATCTACCCAGGCTGAGGACCAGCAGGAGTGCTGTGTGTTAAAGTAACCTGAACAATTATGGAAAAAGACCAAGAGTGAATAACAACTAAGAGCAAGAGGCACCAATTTCAACTAAGGGAAAATGATGATAAGATTTGATTACTCCAGAAGCCATAGGAAGGACACTTATCCCCAAAACCTTCATGGGCAAAAGCAGGCAGGTCTTTCTGTGGAAGGAAGATGCGATCATGGTACAGTAGTTACACGGAGTGCCATTTCTATTATTATCTATTATCCTCTATTCTTTTGTCCAATTCATTTCCCACCAGAGGCCCAAAAGTAGTTTCTTACATCAATTTATTTGCCATATGCCTAAGCTGTAGGCTTTCTGGGGCAAGATCATCTTTTATGTGTGCAAGCAGTAACGAGCACAGTGGAGGTCTGATTGCTGATGAAGATCACTTGAAATAAAAATACTAGTAAGAAATACTGGGGGGGGAGATTGAGGAGTGATCTAGCCTATTGCATAAAAGCTGGTAATGGATGCTTGAGCCTCACACAGAAGTTTTGCTTTCCCAACACTGTACTTGAAAAGTAAGAAAGCTTGCTAGGTTGGCATCTAAACTATTTTCAACCATTTTCTTCTGTTGTTTGTGTTGAACTTGACACTACATTTCTTGTCTGTTTAAGATTGGTTCACGTCAGTAGATCCAAAGTAGCAGTCTTTTGACCTTGGAGGAGAGGCTGAAATGCTTTGTTACAGGCACACAGAGCCGTCTTCTTACCTGAAGGTATTTTACCTGCAATCATTGCCCATGAAGAGGAGAGTTGCAGAGCCAGAGACTCATAAGGTTAGGTTCTGATGGCCAGATATGAATATGTCTCTTCAAAGTTAAATTGCATGGAAAATATGCACCTGGGGTTTCAAAAAAGCGAAGTGTCAGGCAGAGGATGTTTTTAATCAAATGTCAACTCCTCTTGCCTAGCACAACAACTTTCACTGTATCTGTGACAGACACTGCGTTTTGCAAAGCGCAAGCGACTTTTGGCAACCCTTTGATATACAGCTAGGTGGGGATCGCTGTTGAACCCCATAGTCTTGGAAATATGTCAACTCCAATAACCACGCTTCTAGCGTCAGGTATTCTAAGCTTTGCTGTTGGTATTCAAGGGCTGGTTAGTAAGTCCCCTGTGTTCAAGATAGCCTTTTTGGTCAATGCAAAAACTGCATAACGTAAATTTATTTTCTTTGCAAGACTGACACTTATAAAGACTTCACTATTTAGTTCAGAACCATTCCCTTTAGTGGACTGATGATTTAAGCCTTCCATAGCAGATGAATCATAACTGCTGAAACCTAGCTCAGTTTTAGTTTTACTGTTGTGATAGGCATCTGCGTTGAACAATCTATAAATAAAAGACTCCGAGCAACTATACCTCATAAATATTTATTTCCCAATTTATGTTTCCCTATCCATCAGGCAGACCTGGGACTGAGGCTGAAAAATGTATTTCTGACAAACCCTTCTAGCAGCTGCAAAATGAGCAATGGGGACATCTTGGGGTCTTTATTAATTTAGCGGTAGTGGGAAAGTGGGACTGAGTTTCTTAAAACTGTGCCCCAGCAGCTTTCCTGACACATTTCACAACATGAGCTAGACAGCTGTTCTCATCTTCACTGGAAACAAAATAAAGATGACTTTTGATACCAGTGTAACTTCTTTTCCCGTTAACAAGCTGTCTCTCTAAGTCAAGAGCTGCCTTTGGTGGTCACTGTCCGTAACCCCACATCAATTCTGCGCTGCCAGGTATGTGGCAGGAAAAGGAACAGAAAGGCTGCAAGAGGTTGATGACCCTGGCAGACTGCTAGACTGTTTGGCTGGGGAAAGCACTTCACAGCTGTTAATATTAACTCGGGTACTCTGAAGTCTTGAATTACTAGGATTTTCCAGGAAAAAGTGAATCCTTGACGGAAATGCGTTGATCTAACAGGAAGGCCACAAGCCCTTGTCGTTACGTGAGCAGTTGATACTGTACTACCTTTCATACTGGAGCCTTCTGGGGAAAAAGCAGCAAATATTTCACTTGTCAGTCTCAGTTTCTTCTTTTTGCTGCAGCGTATTTTTAACAGCATTAATTATTGCTTGGCACTTGTACTTGAAGTGTTCCCTATGAGTCAGGCTAAAAGTTAACACACACTAAATAATAATACAGAAGCAGCCAATTAGTAAAAACACATCAAAGCACACTGTAATGCAACCATACTAGGAGCTGATATAGGACTTTTGATGTAATTACTGGGGCTAAGATGTCAAATGATTGAACAAACCAGCAAATCAATGAACTGTGCATGTACAGACTATTAAAATCTAGAGTGGCAAGGGATCTTAAGGTATCAGTCAACACATTACTCTGCAGTGAGTCATTTTTGGCAAAAGTTTGCTGAGAGGTTGTGAAATCTCCTCTGTTGTAGGTTTTAAGAACAAAGCCTAGGCAATCTATGCCAATGCCTACTCACCCAAACCATGAGAACTTTTTCCTAACATCTAATTCAAATCTTCCTTCCTCAAATTTAACCTCATTGCCTCTTCTGCTAGCCTCAGTCAACATGAAGAACAGGTTGTTTCATTCTTTTCTGCTGCAGCCTTTCACAGACTTGACACACAAGCAGATGTTGCACAGTCTGGTGAGGGCTGCAACCTTCCCTTACGCCATACTGTGCAGACCGCTGGTCTTACAGCTCCTGTGGTGAGCGGCAGCAGGTCTGAATGGAGGGCTGCACCACTTCCAGGGGTGTAAATAGCTAGTTCGACCCTGAGGGCCAACATATCTTTGCATATCCTACCTCTGGTATCTAAGCCAAGACAGGGGCCCTCATTTGTCCCATAGAAGAGGGCGCTAAATTCCAGGATTGCATCATTGATTCTTGGTAAGGTATTAGCCTTATATATAACTTCTTTAAGTTTGACATACATACTTAATTCTCTCCTTACTTGTACGTACAAATAAGTAACTCTTGCTTTAGCTAAAGCTTGGACACAGCGTTCACTTGCATATTGTGAGAATATTGATATTTTATTTCTTCTTCACCAATTTTTTTTGTTTCATTTATTTAAATCATATAATTAGAAAAAAACCTACCTAAGCAGGACTGATATGTTATTCAACCTTGGGAAAAAATTTAAATGAGACAAAAAAACCCCACAGCAGGCTGTTAAAGTTTGGGATATTGTCCCAAAGGAAGAAAAATTACTGAGAGGTTGTTGGAGGAGGGAAGTTTTTGAAAGTTTCCTGTTTGCTTTCTTTTCTAGCTTGGAGTCCTGAAACTGAAGTATTTGCTGACCTTTAACTGTGATATTACCAAGTGAAAATGAGGACATTCTGATAGGAAAATGGAGCTCTGTGTGTCACTGTGTGCAAATCATTAATACTGGTGCCCTCAGATAATTGAATACTTAAACTCAGAGACCCATAATTTGGAGGAATCATCTTTATCTTCTTAAAAAAACCTCAAAACAAACCAGCGCAACACAGAAGTTAAGGTAACACAAAATATGGAATGGGGAAAGGGGAGCCAGTCATGAAATTTTCAGAGATTTAAAAGAAAGAGAAAACCAACTCTTTAATTACACTGCTTCTCTGTGAAGTAGAAGTTATAACATTTTTAAAAGGAATGCTCAATTGACTGAGGAATCTCAAACTGGTAATTCAGTTGTGCCCTCAGCAATGACTATAGCAGGCTGAATGCAGCCCCAGTGCTTCCATTACTTGGCACACAGCAGGAGATGAGGAGGATAATATGAATGGCAGGGTTACAACAGCCTCCTTTTCTGTGTACACATCTCCCTATCTATACCATCTATTAGCAGACATCACATGGGAACTAGAAGCTAAACTGAAGCTACTTAGGTGATTTCAGGGCTGTTTCCCTAAAGCAAACAGAAGACAGCGCACAAACATGTGACACAACAGCTGAAAAGCAAGGTGCCAAAAGCCTTCAGAATGAAAGAAATCATTGTGTGAGGTAGGGTAGAGATCTGGAATATTTTGCAGGTCTGTAGCAGTGGTGGCAGACTTCTCTCAGGAACTCATCTGCAAGGTACAGGAGGAGTATGTTTAAAGAATGAAACAAAACAGAAAGCATTAAACCCTTTCTTCAGTGAAAGGGCTTTCTCAGGGCACGTACCTGAGAACAGAGATGCTGGCATTTCACTTTAATAGCCTCACAGATCCAACTTGGCAATAAAATAAATAAATAGGTAACATCCTCAAACAGCCTACCCGCAGCTCACCGAAGCTACCTGCGGAGGCTTCTGGCTTCTTCCCCTGCCGCTGGGGCAGGTCCCAGCCGTGCTGGGCTGGGGAGCGCTGGCCTGGGCAGGCTCCCTCCTCTGCCCCCTTCCCCTCGCCTGCTGCAAGGTGTTTAAAAGGCAAACCCCAAAACTTCTGCTCTGAAAGGAGATTTTTCCACTTCAAATTCGCTTGATGAATGTTTATCTGGAACACAATACTTATTACCCTGAAGCTTGTATTCCCGGTTATTTCACATGAACAATGGTGGAAGTCAGCTGAATGGTATCCGAGGAGAAAACTTTACTGAACTAAACTAATTAATCTTATCTTATTCCTGTTTACAGTTGTTTTTAAATAGGCAGTAACTGATCCTGTAGAGCCCATTATAGCTCCTCTGTACGGAACACTTTCTAAAGATATGTAATACACTTACCAGAGCTGGTTTTGCTTCTTAAAATAATGTTGTTAAGTTTCTCCATTTCATTCATAACATATTATTTTCCACTTCTTGCTGGCAGCCTCTAGTTCACATCATGCTCCCCCTGGACCTCATTTTCCTTGAGTTTCAATAACATTGATATCACCCATATGTGCTTTCTCTTTCTGGCGCATTATTCCAATTTTGCCACTAGGTGTCATCAAAACGCACACCAGCACCGCAGCTCTCCACTTGCTGAAAGATTTGGGAATTCTAGGGGGGAAAAGGAGAAATTCTCATTAGCTGCCAATAAATTGACGCAGTAGTAAGGGGGCCACACTTCTGATTTCCCCATGCCTTTCTTTGTTCAGCTGGACTTTTGCATTACAGCAACAAGATGCAAACAGCATGCTCCAAACCTTTGCTCTGTGGGTGGCTTACGTCAGCTTACCTTTGGTTTCATTAAGAGTTTTTCTAAAGTCTGCCCGGATTTAGTGCTCATCAGCAGGCCTGGAAAAAGTCTTTCTCCTTGCGTCAGGCCTTCCTGGCTTTTCAACAAGACATCAGAGCTCCCAATTACACGACATCTACAAGAGAAAAAAAAAGAAAAGCACGAATTGAAGAGGCATCAGATAGGACATACTCATTTATTCCAGGATTTCACTTTAAAAAGTTAAGCCCCCCACCCTGCTAGATTGTGAAGGAATTTCTTTTTCAAAGCAAATGAACTCTTCATCTTTGTCCTCCATCTCTCCCTCCCCAAATTTTTACTTTTTCAACAAAAATGTTACATGCTCTTTCTACCTATCACAGCCTAACTGCCCATTTCTGTATGCTGTCACTTGTCCAGCTCTCCATTTCTACATTTGTTTACTGCATAGGGGATTTCTTTTTTTCAATCATTCTAACCAGAAGCTTGAATAAATGACAGGCATTCACCAGGGCTGTTAATCAGATCCCTGATACAAAAACATTATCTGTCAAGTGCAGAAATAAACCTGCCCTGAATTCACATAGATGGCCAGGCACTGTAGGACTTGCTGTGTATGGGGGAAAAATAAACTCAGCCAAAGGTGTGCCAAGGCGGTACAGCCACCGGACGCCAGACACGGCCGGGCAGTGCCTGCGGGTCAGCCGCTGTGGTGGCCCCACTGGCAGCGTCCTGCAGCCAGTGGCTGCCAGCTCTGCCGAGCTGGTTTCGGTTTGTCTGGCACCAGCCAGGTGATTCACAAGAGCCGGACGCAGGGAGAGATTCACCCCTTCATTTTCTTAAATATCATCTATTAGTAAATTACAGAGAGCACGCTGCAGTAAAAAAGACCAGCGTCACCAAAGCTTTTAGTATCTTTCAGAAAAGTAAATCAGCTCCAACACACAAATAAATAACATATTTCCAAGTTTGGTCTTTTGTTTCAGCTCACACAAGCCAAAACATTTTCCTTGATTTATCAATCCTGCAAGACCTAGTTTTTGGATTTTTACCTTTTGAGGTGGTTTAGCTGGACTGGATGCTACCCAACGCCTTTTAGCTCCGCTGGCTTGTGGCTGGGTCAGCGCGGGATCCTGCTCCCTTCTGGGATCCAAGGGAAACAACCCTATGTCTTCATTTGCAGTTATTCTTATGTGAGGCAGATAGCAGAGCCTCCTTCACTCACTTCATTTCTTTGGGGGTAAAGAGAAAACTGATTAAACAAGGATAAGGTGAATCTCAATCTAGAAACCCTCTACTTCTTTCTGCGCCCGTGATGCCCAGAACTGGTACGGAGGAGGGAAGCACGCCAGGGAGGAGGAGGCCCGGGTCTGTTTCAAGTGTGCACAGAAGTCTGGGAAACTCTGGCCTATGCCTTTGTCTTGTGCGAGACGACTACTTACATGAAACTCAGGCTTCACAGGATTCCACAAACGGAATTTACTGTTAAATATAACCCCTAGACTTCACACAGGACGGGTTGTTATTATTAATATCCCACCTTTTTGACCTAGATTAGGTAGACTGTGAAGTGCCACGTTTAAATTTAACTTCTAAAGAAAAAATAATTAAATTGAAAAATCAGTCACTGGACAATTCCACATTCAGTTCATTTAAGGTCAGATTGTTGCTGTCTCAGAGAACATAAGTTATACTAGTCTAAGTTTTTTTAATGGACAAAGTTCAGAAGTGATGTGAAATTAGGCATAATTACATACTGGCTAATGAGTCTAAATTGGCATATAGCATACATATTGAGAGGTATGTACCCATTTACATCCTCTTTGACTCACTTATTAGTTGGACCCAAGAAGACAAGGGGCAGAAATTGCCGCCAGGGGTTCTGGACGGTTCAAAAGGTCATAGCTGAAGTGGACAAGTACCTGCTTCCTTCCTGCACAGGCAGGCACGCAAGGCCAGGACTTGGCAGAGGGATCATAGGTGGCTTCCCAAGGGCATTTCTGCTGCTACGTAGGAGTTACTGTGTTAGATGTGATCTGCTGTGGGTGACTGACCTTTGCAGTCCATGTGGTACCATTTCAACCGTTCTGCACCTTTCTAGTATGCTGCCTCTAAGGAAAACCCTAACCCAGGGTGAAACCCAACGTGTTCAACATGCTTCAAATTTTAGTCCTCTTCAATCATTAACTCTGAGTTATGTTTTGAATTGCTGTAGAAAATCTATAATAATCCAGTTAGAGAGGTTCTTTGGTCTTACATCTAATTGGTTCTCCACCTGGAGGTGCTTTGGGCTTCCATCTATTTTTTCAAACTGCAATAATTTCATTCAGCAGAACATTTCCAACAGAATTTCGTAGTACTACAAAGTGTAAAGATTTCCTAAGTGCATCATGGTATATGCAACTCCATTGTTCAGAGATCTTAGTCCAGTGTAGTTTGGTTCTAGATTAAGATATATAATTCCAGATTAAGGATTTGCATCTTTGCATTTGGGGCTTTTTTTTCTTTTTAGTTTATGGGCTCTGACTAATTAAGTATAAAAGTATTTGCCTATAAAAAAGGATCACTAGTATTTTTATTGTAGCACGATAAATGTCAGTTAATGTTAAGTTTTTACTATGTCTTTACAAGAAGTAAAATTTTACTGTATACTATATTTTTAAAATGTCTTGTTAGGTTCTGTGGCAAACAACTTTATTGACTTGTAACAGTAAACTCTGAAGTAATCTAATTACTTTAGGAGAGAAATTTGGAAGGCACTTTAGAAAAGTATCTTTTTATTTTAATGATATATTTCTGATTAATCTGTTTTTAGGGGAGCAATGTTGGTACAGATGGCTCTGCTAATAAAATCATTCCTTGAGGGTGAAGCATATACAATATACTTTAAACAGGGCCTTGGTAGACTCAGTTTTACAGACGTGCAGACTTTCTGCAACTTAAAGCTGTAGTTCTAAAAAGAAAAAAGAAAGCTATTTGCAAGTTTAACTGCACTCATCTTAGAATAACAGCAGCTGGCCATAAGAAAATCCATCTATCTGCATTACTTCCTTTACTCTGAGATGCAGCGTAAATCAAATATCCCTAGTGCCGACGTGACTGATAGCCAAGAGAGTTACACTTTTATTCCTAAAGTTTTACATTTCAAGGTAGCAGGAAGCATCAGAAAGAATCACAGATTGTTAGTCCTTATCTGCACATCAAGTCAGAATTTCTAATATAAAGATCCTTGTTTTTCTTTTCAACAGGCATGCCTATGGGAGGAGCACAGCTGGTGAGACAGCTGCAGTGCGGTTGATTTCATGGAGGTTCCTGCAAGGATTCTGTTCAACGGAGAGTTACAGATTTTAGGGGTGCAGTTCTTTCCTGTTTCCTTCTTTCTCGTTTCCTTCATTCCTAGATTAGTGAAGGAAAGGAAATTCCTTAGATGAAACTTCTTTATGCAGAAGTTCTGTGACACTTTTGTCTGCTGTATTTTTCCTTCAACGGGAGACCAAGCAAAGGAGGACAGAGGCCATGTCAGATCATGGAACTGAGGTGTGTACCTCAGTCACTGGAGTTCTTGTCGCAGCCAGGGCTGTATCTCCAAGTGCAGGCATTGTGCAGATCAATAAAAGTATGGGAGGAATCTTTGAAAATACAATTAATTACAAATTCAAGGTCTAGCTAATTAAAAATCTTGAAGAGTTCTTCTAACCTAGCTGTATCTTGAGAATATTAAAGGTTATTTTCAGTACATTAAAATACATTAAAAAAAAAAAAAGGAAAACCAACAAGCATGATTAATGTGAAGTTCTCAGGCAACAATAAATCATCATTTTTTTTCTTTCCCCTTTTCTTTCATCTTTGTTTAAAAATCAACCTGAAAGCTTCTAAGCAGACTGAACTCTTTCTATTATAAACTACATTCAGCTGTTCCAGGTGTGACAAGCTCTACTGAGCTTTCCTTGGGGTCCGTTGTCATCCTCCTGGTATGAAGACTCTGTGGGAACTTCAGAAATACTTGGCACCAGCTCTCAATTTCTTTACAATGCCTACAGAGAGATTTCTTTGGAGGTACATATTTAACCTCTATACTTTCAATCAGTGCCAAGAAGAAATGCATTTCTGCTGGTGAGCGGTGGTGTGAATTTTTTGGCTTCTTTATCCTCTAAAGAGATCCTGGTCAGAGTCTGCTTATTCCAAGATTTAGCTCTGAAAATACAGCATTCCAATACAGCAGAAGCATTTTCTTTGTTTGCTTGGGGAAAAAACCACCCTGCCACCAGTAGTATATGTAGACCAAATATCATGCCTTCTTAACAGTATACAGAAATTAGAAAATGAGTCAGACTGGTCTACTGTTACAAGATGCGTCAGATACAAATAACTGAAAATTTGATTTTTCTCTTTACAATACCTGTACATACTTCCTAGAGATCAGCTTATAAATGGCTCCAGGTCCTCTACCATGACAAGGCAGCACTGTCCGTGGGCTGGTTGCAGAGTCACAAGCTGCAGGATAAGTGCCAGGGATCAGAGAAGAGAAGCATTCAAGATTTCCAAAAGTTACGGCCGGGGCGCTCAGCTGGTTGAAGAGAATGGCGTCACCCCTTCCTCCTTGCTGTTGTAAGGCAAAGAAAAGAACTGTGGTGTGATCTCCATTTTACTTTCTTAGCTCTTCCTTTTAATGATAGATAATGGGTGAGAAGCTAGTTTCCCATCAGCACAGGGGCCTGGCAGCCTGTTTTACAGACTGCCTTGATTCAGTCCTGGTAGAACTGCCCGTGTTTTCCCCTTTTCAAAGAATCACTAGCAGTTTTTAAGGTCCTGGTGTTTCTTTTTATCAGCAGGCAATGTAAAAAACTCCATTTGTCTCACCTGTGTGTGAAAGAGACACTCACAGAATTTAAAATTTTCTTATTTTAAATTAAACTAGAATACAAGTGGGTGATCTGTTGAAATACTTGTTGAAAGCACGCAACCAAGCTTTGAGAAAAGGTAGGAATAATCACTGCTATCAGCCTTCCAAATACCAAGCAAAAAAAGTTTGATGATTTTCATCTTCTCTCTGTGTCATGATGAGAAAAGACAATTCCTTTGACAATGTGGTGAAATATATTTCTAAAATGAAGGAGGATGATCGCAATTTTTTTGATCCATATCTTCTTAAAATAAACCTTATTTGCTATCTGGAGTCCATTTCTATTGACTGTATTCTCTGAAAACTTCTACGTGTATTTTGGAAGAATCAAATACTTTAACATATGATCAAGGCAGGAATAAATTTTCCACATGGGATGTTTTAAAGGATGTCTGGTCATGTCAATAGCGTCTTGAGAGGATTGCTGTTTGTAAAGCAGATATGCTGTATTTAAATTCTGTATTGTAACCACTTCAGTGTTATTCCTATTTGACACACTGAAGAATATGAGCAGTTAGCCCATTCAAACATTGTCATCAGCCCACTTGGTATTTGTATTAGCAGTGGAAGACAGCATTCAAAAAACATCATGTAATTTAAGCCTCATGAACAGGTTTCAAATCAGACTAGGAACATAAGGCAAAAAAGCAAAGGTATTTCTTCTTTACATCCATACTAATATGCTGAGAAGCCAACATATTGTCAGTGATCTCCAGTTCTCTATCGCTGCCTCCTGGTGAATAACATGCAATAGCATTTTGTGTTTCTTCCTTATGCCAAGGTCAAACAATGCCAATGAATCAGGATGAGAGACTTCCTTTCTTCCTCATGCCAAAAAGAAAATTTCCTTTGGTTCTCACCAACATTTCTACTGAAACATTGGAAATATCTGACAAGTGCTATTAGTCTTAAAGTTCTACCTTCATTATCAATGTTCTAGGTTATTACCGAAGTATGGAGTTGAACGTCTACTTTAGAGTAAACGCATGCAATAAGCATATGAGTAAAAAGAAGTAACCATCACCATCCATGTTTCATCATTGCTTTCTGGTAACTCCTTGACTTGGAACATTTGCCAGCTCTGGAGACGTTGACAGTAAATGTAAACGTGCCTTGTGGAAAATGAATAGAACTTCTAAACTTATTGCACATCAGAGCTTTTTCAAGTCTTTAGTTATATATTCTTTAAGTGACAACACAGAAGCACATTTCAAATCACAACTGAATTCTTGCTCACTCACAATGTAAAACAAAAACTGACAGTCTGAAAACACACCTTAGTAGACATGTTTTCTTCCTTAAATGCCTGTGAGTGCATTGTACCTCTTAGTAGCTCACACACCATCCCGTTGCAGTGAGAGCTCCCTTTCCTCTTGCAGCCTACCTTGCCCACTCTCATCTTGCTGCCTCCTCTCTGTACCAGTTGGAGCGTCATCCTGGCACACCAAGCAGTCTCTACAGGATGCAGATTTAAAAATAAAATATCTCAAATTTCCACTAATTCCCTTTAAAAATCAATGTAAATGATGGCAGGCAACATATGTAAGGAGTTAAGTATTTTCAGGAAGAGGCTAAAACTGTTTAATGCTTTTTTCCCCATGACAGGGGACTGCAGAGCAGGCCAGCTCCAACGATTTAGAAGGCACCACAGCGTTCCCAGCATTCAGTCCCAGAGAGGGAACAGAAAGTCATGACTTTTGAAATTAACTTTTGCATTTGAAAATGCAGATGTAATTCTTATCACCCTCTACATTTGAACAGTTCTGGTGCCTTTGCTACCACTAATCAGTATCTCCTGCACTAAATCATTTACAGAGAGCAACCACTGAAGCTGACTTATGAGCCTGGTGCCAGGTCTGGCACCACAAAGGGCTCAGGTGGTAGAAAGTATCTGTGCTTGCATGGTCCCCCCACCCCTTATGTATTCCAAAGATGGGTAGCAGAGAAGGGGGAGAATACAACTGGAGTCTGTTTAGCATCAGCAAGGAACTGGAGTCTGGCATTTATGGTTTGTAGCTGTCGCAGGTGAAAAGCATTCACTAATGACATCCAAACTGGTGTCGGATAGACATTGTGTTCCTGTTCCCATCTCCCTTTTCGTGGAGGCTGAATAATTCACCAGCAAACACTCACCTGTGAAAGTCACAGGTAAATCTCATACTGGAGGGTTTTTCTACATGAACTCCAATTGCCTCTCCACTGGGGGAGGGAGGCAGGAGGCCGAGAGGAAGGAAATGCATCTCTGCCCCAGGGAAGGGGCAAGGCATAGACTCAAGGCACTCTGGAGGATTAATTTTTCAAGACATGGAAAGAGCTTACTGTAGCCCCGGACTCAGGGGCAGACAGACAACAGGAGACAGATCTCTTGTCCCTCTGATGCATGCCAGATATTCAGCAGGAAAGGAAGTTAAAACCCAGCACGCATTTTAAGGCATGTGTGAGCCTTGCCGTACTGTGGCTACACTGCAAACAGTGCTGTTCTGTGGGGTGGGTGGACTGTGTTCAGAACAGGAGCGCGCCTCTGTGTGATCCTATCAGGAGTTATACAGACAAGAAAAAGCAAGGATGGAGCCAGTGTATTTGCTCTTATATAAATCAAACCCCCACTATTTCCTTTGCCCTGTTTGGCAATGGGTAGGCTCGCACTATTTGACCGTGAGACTCAGAGCAGCTCCGGTGAAGTCAGGCAGTGAAGATCCATTTTTCATTCAGCCTTTACAGAAAATGTTAGAGAACATTTTAAAATTTGAATTGCATGTGAAAACCTGATTTGGCACAGTTGAACATGAAAATTAGCTTTGAATGAAGCTACCACCTGCCTTCCTGAGGAGATAATACATCCCAAAAGGGAAGCGTTTGCAGGCATCACTGACCCTCTAAGGCAAGCATCAGATCTGCCAGAAAATGTGCTTAGCACAGTCAAGGCTGACAGAGCTTAGACAGATGAAATGAGAAGGGTCATGGTTATGTTGTCCCCTACTCTTAGGCTTTCTTACGTGCTAAAATCTGACATCACAAAACCCGCTGTCAGTTTTACTCTCCCTGCAGGTGTTGTGGTGGTAGTTCTTTTTTTGGGGAGGGGTGGGAGGTGGGTTTTTGCTGCTGTAAGTGAGCTGTAGGGAAGACATTGAAGGTGGACTGTTTGGTGACTTTATAGTTTAGGGAACTGCTTTCAAGTTCAAGGGCAGAATGGAAAAATCTCACCAGCGCTTGCTGGAAAATGAAAACAGACTTCACTCAGGAGATGGAGGAGGGAGCTGACATCTTGACAGGCTATGAGAACTGATACTTAAGAGGCTGATAGAGGGCCAGAGAAACCAGAGGCATGGTTTGATGTGGTCAAGGAAGGAGCTAGAGAGAGGATCAAAGAGTCAGCTGATATAATCAGAAGGCAAGGCAGGATGATGCTGCAATAGGTTCAGACATGGGATGGCAAGAGCTTGGCTGGCAGAACTCAGTCCTTGAACAGTGGGAAGAAACCTCCCTTTTACAGCTGGAGGAGAGGAAGTGTCTAAATGGAAAAGTAACTTGGGTGGATGGCTCTGGAGAGAAGGCTTAACCAAAACCGACATCTTTTCATGAGCAAGAGACCTCCTGAAGGAAACACAAAATCCGGGGGAAACAAAATGGAAATTTCCCTTGCTGGACAAGAGCCGTGTTTGGGTCTGGAGCTCATTGGAGGATGCTCATTGCCTCAAGTATCTTGAAAGCTGTGGCTCAGATTTAGTACTCTGACAGCACCAACTGGCTGCTGCATGTATTGGGCATTTAAGTCTGCTGAAATGACTTCGCATATCTAAAGTGTAAATGGCAGTCTTTGAAAAAGAAGCTTGTGTGCTGTGGCTACTTCTAGCCTAGGAAAATAGCTCACAGCAGCTAACACCTCCTAACAAATGTGTTTTTCAGCACCACTACAGTCAAATGCTTTCATGTAAGACTGACCTAAACATGCTGGTCTCTTTCCTGATGCAACCTGCTTCATGGGGCTGGACGTGGCCATCCTGGCACTTGTGCTGCCTGCATTTCATGGTTGCGAGTCTGGCTATGCCTGTTCCTCTCCTCAGTCTGTCTGATGGGGAAGGCATCCCTTTCCTCCAGGGTGCCTTAGGTCTTCTGTGCAAGAGGAAGCCGTCTGCTGTTTCTAAGTGGTTCCTGAACTAACAAACCCACTGCAGACACCTACACCTACCCCATCTCATGTAAAGGGACTGACCTGATTCTGTCCCTTCACATAACACATTAAAATGTTTTACGCTCATGGAATATGTTTTACTACTTTTTTGTTCAGTTCCACCTAAGTCCTTAACATCCCTTTCCCTTAACATTTCATGGAATTTAGACAAACAGTGGAGGCACTCAAATACTTTTTAAGAGTCAGTGAAAAATTGTTGGTAAGGTATGAACTCCACCATTCACTTTTGTTCCATTTTCATTTGCCTTGCACAATAAAATCACAATATTTTCCCTACCTTTATTTCATAGGGGAGAAAGGCGTCATTTATCTTTGTGTGTTTGTGTAGATCTGAATTTGCTTTCAGAGGTGAAATATTTGTGTAGTGGATTTACGTCTGGCAGCACATCTATGTTCTGTGGGTTTTGCTGACCAGTTCTCCAGACACAGAAATCTGTCTCCACCTTACCTAACCCTGCTTCTGAGATAGCAGGCGCCCTTTTTTCAGTCAGAATATTACCTGCATAAACCAGTGGGTATTCATCAGATTCAGCCAGCAGTAGCCTTACTGTCTGTTGCACAGAGTATTTTTTTCCTATTATAACTCACCCTCTTGCTGCTACTTTACTATATTGCCAATGTCACCCTTAAACAGTCCCTAATACTTTTCTAAAAAAATGTCCAATTTTTGCATTGACCTTTCCTTTTTAAGTCTGATACGGTGCAGAAGAAATATGCGATTCAAAACACAGACAGTCCATTGCTCCAAAACACATGTACTCAGAGACAAATGCAGAAGAGGCGTCAGCCGTGGTGCTTAATGCACTAATAGAAGTTGCTTGGCTGAACACAGGACGTGAGCAAGATTGGCGAGAAGTTTTTTAGGCATTGAATTGGTTAAATGGTTCCAGATAATCTAAACAAATAACTTTGTGAAAACATATTTGTTTTAGCAAGACTCACCAAGGCCTGAAACACATCACATTGCAATTACTGCAAAGTCCTTTTTTTCGCCTGAAAAATAGAACCTCAACCCCTCCAAAATCCAGTCACAACATTGCAGTACAAATAATTTCCCCTCCCTGTCACTTTGACTCTTTCATCTTTCCAGGTACATCCTCCTTTCAGTTCTCCTCCTTCAGCCTGTTACAGGTAAGATGCTTGTCTTCATTTTTTCAGGCTTTCATAGCAGGCGTCCACCATGTTATGAATGATCAGTCAGTATTTAGTGCTGCAAAGTTTCCTTCAGCTTCTAATTGCCCTGTAACACAACGATTACTTTTGATTTTTCAGCAGAAGACCTTTTTATCTTTTAGAATTATTGACTCATTTAAGATGGCAGGGTCTTCTGGAGGTGACCTAGTCCAGCCTCCTGCTCAAAGCATTTGGAGTTGCTCATCTGGCTGCATATAAGAGCTTCCTCAAGGGCAGATATTGCAATAACCTTCCTGGGCAACTTGCTCCAGGACTTACCCACTTTTACTGGGAAAACTTTTTTTTTTATGTGCAGTCAGAATGTTCTTTCCTGCAGCTTCTGACTGTCACATCTCATCCTTTCGTGGGGCGTCTCTGAGCAATGTCCGTCTCTCTTCCCTGTAACCACCAATCAGACACTTGAGGACAGTGGCCAGAACTGCCACAGCCTTCTCCAGGCTCAACAAACCTATCTCACTTTCCTGAATACAACGTGCTCGTTTCCTAACCACCTTTGTGGCCTTCTCCCAGACTTCCTCCAGTTTGTCAAAATCTCATACCAGAGGCCCCTAACCGGAGACATTACTCCAGGTGCAGCTTCAAAAGTGCTGAACTGAGGAGTTTTACCACGTCCCTTAACCTGCTGGCCATGGTGTTGCTAAAGCAGCACACTATTCAGTTAGGATCTGCTGCCACAAGGGCGCACTGCAGACTTGTGTTCAATTTGTCCACCACAAAATTTGGGTGTCCCCTGCCCCGCCCGGGTCCTTTCCTGCAAAGCTGCTTTCTGGTGAGTGGGCCATTATTGCTGCACGGCGATTGCGCTATTGCACGGGGTGGCTCCTTCCCAGGTGCAGGACTTGGCCTTTGTCTGAGCCCCATGAGGCTCCCATCAAACCACCTCTCCAGCTTGCTGAGGTGCCTCTGGGCAGCAGCCTCCAGCATACCGCCTGGAAAAGCAGGCCCCCCCGTTTGGTATTAAAAGCCGCATGCTTGCCAAGTGCTCTCCATCCCACTGTGCAGGTCACCGGTGAGTACGTTAGGCATTACCGACCCCTGAGGAGCTGCACTCAACTGGGTGTCACAGACTGCAAAGGGCTGCCCAACGCTTGGAACTCAGTGGCCCAGCCACTCTTACCTTGTAGCCACCCACCCAGTCCATGCTGCCCCCATATGCCTGCAGGGAGTCTACAAGAGACTGTTAAAAGCCTGACTGAAGTCAGCGTAAGTGCACCCACTGCTCCCCCTTGTCTGCACAGACAGGCATCTCATCACAGAAAGCACCCAGGCTGCTCAGGCATGATTTTGCCTGTGGTAAACCCATGTTGGCCAATCCCAATCACCTACTTGTTTTCATGTGCCCGGATCCTCTTTCTTGCCATTTTTAAAGACAGGCATAAAATTGTCCTTTTTCCAGCTACTGGGGACCTCCCTCAATTGCAGCCTTTCAAAGGTGACAGGCTCAATTCTGCCTCCTCCACTTCTGGTGCTTGGCAGGAGTTGGCTCTTGGCATTCAACATCTAGCACAATACTCTATCAATACAAATAAATACAAATAGGAAATGAAACCAAATAGAAACATTTCCAAATCAATGTTACTTAATCCAAAAACATTATAATATCTAAGAATTCTAGATACCCAAAACCATACATATAGTTTTACCTGAAATGCTGGTCATTCCAATAAATACTTGAGGATACTCAGGATGTCACTTGAAACAAGAATGTTAAGGAAAAAATGGTTAAAAAAAATATACTAGGCATAGTAAGAAAATCATCATGACCACTGTCACCAGAAGGTGACAGGTGTGGAGATTTACTGTCCAACCAAGCATGGATAAATAGTACAGTACCTCACTTATTCAAGGTGACATGTTCAAAAGATATACAGTGAGTCTCACTGGGTTATTGCCAGATGCATAAAGATAGTGAAATACGTCCTGCAGAGTTTAAAACAACCATGCTCTCTTTTTTTTCAGACAAGTGTGACAAATTCTTTTGCAAAACTTTTCTCAGCATAAAATTTATAGTCCAAGATCACAGAAAGAGAGAGTAAAATAAGGTAATTTATTTTTAATGAAATAATCTCTTTCTTACAGGAAACGTTTATTAGTTTATCAGTAGATGGACCCAGTGTAACATTATCATAGGAGTTCAAGTGGTGATATGGACAGGGCAATGTGTGTGCTAGCTTCTGTCTTCTTCCTTCTGCTATCTGATCAAAATCAGAGGGAAAGATTTTATTATAATTTTGACCTGCAGAAATGAGAGGCACACATACTAGTATCCTGCAGTCATCATAGAAGATCCTGTTTCTATAGTTTTTCTTAAAAGTATAGGTCTGTATAGACTACTGGACCACGTCCTCTGTTTGATACCCTTTATGGAAATCTTTTGCAGTACAAGGACCATGATCCAGCCACATGCACCAGCAGAAAGTTCCTGCTGTGTCTGTGTCCAGTCTGGATCCTTTTTCTTCTGTTACAGAAAGATGGCAGTGCCAGGTAACAATCCCTGACCACCACCATGCCCCTTACAACTTTTGTCTTCTCATACAGGAACAACTTGCAGCTCAGAGTGCAGTGAACAGACCTAGAATAATAGACATGTGAGAGGATGTGATCCTATTACTTTAACCTTATTACCTTAGTGGTTTGCACATTCAATATATTTATTCAAAATGGTAACTGCATGGCAAATATTATATTTCAGTACAAGTTCTTTGTTATAACAAATCCATGAACTTCATAGCCAGCTGTCTGTAATGATATTACACCTCAGGAGGAAACATCCTAACGTATCAAAAAAGCAGCTGATAGCCTTTGTGTGAGTATGATACAAATTTTCCTTCTCACGTAGAGCTTGTTTTAAAACGTGAGATCCCAGCAGGCATAATGAGAGGGTTTGCCATTTATCATGTAATTATCATCTCAAATGCTCAGTCCTGCATGTCATGGACAAAACTCTGGTGGCCAGCGGAGCTACAGTACGCAAAACACAAGTTAAAACAGCAACGAGTACAAAGGGTGTTGAATATGAGTCTGAACCTGAGTCTTCCTTGGCTTACAATCATAGTCTGTTAGCTCCTTGTGTTTCACAGGTCAAGTAATTCCTCTCATTGCTGAATGACATGACCCATTCTTTCACTCTTAGTGACCTAAATATTTCTTCAGTGTAAGATGCTCTTTGAAATAATCAGCTGTCCAAGAAATCTACACACTCCTGGCTGCTCCCCTCCTTAATACAGGTTTTCTGTATTTTATATGGGAACATTTTCAGTTCCAGAAACTTGTAATTGCTTTAAATTTCTCATCACCAACAGTAGGTTATAAAAAGCAGGTAAAATAGTGTTTTAATACATAGACAACTCTTGTTTCCTGAAGAACCAATTAAAATACACCGTTCTGTAAACCTGTCTCATGTTGGACAGAAACAGGCTCCTCATGCAAGTAACTCCTCTGAAAGTAGCTGAGCAGTTAAACCCGACTCCCTACAAGCATGAGTTACAAAATCGGATACAAACAGATGCACATGGAAGACAGCCCACCCGTACTACCTTGTAATTCTCACAGTCCACAGGATTAATACAACTGTACCTGCTTCCTCAGAGGATGCCAAAAGCCCGGACTCCCTTACCTACCCCTTTGTAGGTGATTCTCCAACGAATTATCCTCTCACAACACAGTCGACTGCTCCACTGAATAGTGGAAATTGGGCAGAATTACACTTGCAGAAAATGGTCTCTAATATCTTGCAACTATGAGGTATATGTTGGTCTGTAAATTCTCCATTATAAAGTTCCTGAAATTTTTATTCCTTGACCTTTGTGGATTTGTGATGGCCCTGTTGGCTTCATATTACCCCTAACAGCCTACAGTTGAGTCTTTTGTACTCTTTACTTTTCACTTTGTATTAACAAAGAAAAGACTTTTACAGAACAGATCAAGCTTTTCAGCAGGGAAAAAGATCATTTCAACAGCTCCCCCAAACACCTGCCTTCAAAAGCCTGCTGCATCAAGCAGCGGTCTACTTTGCCCATGCTTTAGAGCAAGTCCTGGCTCCAAAGTGACCTGCTTCCAGTTCCAGGTATGCCCAGGCTGATTTTAAAGTTAATCCTTAATCTCCATCAGAAATGGCATAACCATGTTGTAGCATTTTGGTGGTGCAATAATAAAACCATAACGACCCACCTGGCTCTACTGCTTCTTCCTCTGAATCTCAGATGTAGTGAATGTTTACAGTCTTACTGCAAAAAAGCCCCAGTAAAGGCTGTAACAGGATGTAGCAAGGAAGACATTAAAACACAAGGGAAGTAAACACAGGTTCTGTAATTATACTTTACTGCAACTCTAATGCTTTGCCTGCTCCTGAAGACTCCGTTAGCTGAATTTGTTTGTTCCAGGCTTTTTTTTTCCTCTACCAATTAATAAACACAAGAAGCATGTATATTTTTCTTATTATTTTATTGAAAAGGTACATTTAAAAAAATACACAGACATTTTACTATTATGGATTGCAGATAGAGATGCTCTAAAAGTTAATTCTATTTTTTTTTTCCTTTCTTCCACCTGTTGTCCCCATTATCACATAATGACTTCAGTCTGAGTACTGCATATTGATATCACCTTTATAAAAGGGTTGGGGAGGTAAGAAGATAGGTGGGGCATTACTGCAATATATTCAGTAAACAGAGAATACGGTCAATTATAAATATTTTGTGTTCTGTACATTATTGCATTAGGGAGCCACAACGTTATGCAGCATCGTTACAAAGGAAACTGGTTAGAAATGAAGAAAGAGGGTATTTACGTACAAATACATGGATCCATTGTTGTCTTGAACAATGCATGTAAGCTGTAATGTGCAATTGAAAAGCTTTTTTTTCTCTTTAAACATTGCTTAGCAACACCAGTGAGGAAACAACAAAAATAAGTTAAATGAAAGTAGCAAACAAGTAGTAATCTTAACTACATGTTATATGGCTTTCTATTTTTAGTTTCTCTAAATAAAGTGTGACACAAAAGAAATAATTAAAAGCTTCAGCGCTGCATTGCTTTCAAACATTTGCACAGAAACAAAAAATATTAAAATCAGACATGTGATACATTTTTAGTACTACACAAGATACACCAGTACTGGGGCCTAGGACAGTACACAATCCCTGTCGACAAGAGCACACTGAAAAAAAAAAAAAGGACGCAATTCATTTTTGAGATGTTATCCACAATCAAGCATTTGGTTCATCTACCTTTTTTTCCATATTAGATTATAGCCCATTGGTTTTTAGAGAAGTATTTACATAAGTGTGAGCAAGGAAGACCCTAGTTTTCAAGTCTGTCAGGAAAATATTTTACGTTCCTTGATTCCAAGGTGCATCATACACATTGCAAAAGAAAAAAAAAAAAAAAGATGCATGAATCTTTAATGGTATAAATTTTATGAGCAATTAATTTTTAGTAAATCACTCTCTATTTGGATTTAAAAAGGAGAGACAGAGAGAGACTGAGAAAGAGAGTTGTCTAGACTCCAAAATGCAGTACTCTCAATGATGAATTTTATGGTGTGGGTGGTTGAGGTGTCACACTGGATGGCATTTCAAAAGAGAAAGACATTTTAAAATCTTGACCCCCTTCCTGCTTTTCTTTTACCCTTTCTACTGGCCATAGTTATCTCTTTTTCCACATCAATAAATTAGTATGGTGCAAAAAGTATGGAGGCAGGTGTTGCACGGATGGGACCATGGCCTGGCCTGAGGAGAGCTGGTGGTATTGCAGGCGCCTGGAACAAGGAGGCAGAGGGACGGGGAGGAAGGGACAGAGCCGATGATACAGCTGCAGCTGCAGCAAGAGGAGATGAAAGGAAAGCAGGTGCCAGCGGCTTAATCATGTCCTTCTGGAATGCAAGTTTTGCCTGGAATAAAACACACAAAAAAAGCAATGTAAATACAGTTCTCCCCACACCCACTTTTACATGAGGGAAAAAATGAATCCTGACAAACGGCACTCCATGGTTTCTCACAGAAGCCTCATGTCAGCTGCTTACAAATTTTACCCACATTGTCTTCTTACTCCCAAGGCAATTAAAGCAATCAAACTATATATTTAAAGATACTAAGTCTCTTGAGTGTAGGGGCAGTCACACTGACATTTAGAAGGAAGCATAATTTGCAAGTGAACAACATTAAATTATATAACTCATAACTGTGCAAGAAATATTTAAAAAACATGATTAAGACTTCAATGTCAAAAGTCAAATTTTCCACTTGCAAAAATGAATTGTAGAAAAGTAGAGTGGTCAAGATGGGAAACTAGTATTAATCCAGTCAGCTTTTTACCTGCCAATGCAGAGCTGCTCTTTTCAAAATAGAAATATTTTTTAAGATCAATACCATAAAGAATTCTTTCTGAAAGAATTATTACTCAGTTTATGATCTACAATGGTTGCTGGTGCTTGTGGTGAAAAAGCTAACCAGAAATATATACACTACAGTCTCACTGAAAATGGTTTGCACCACAATCACATGTTTGTGGGGGCAAAGATACTTATGTCCTTCCTTTATTAGTGGAGGTCTCTCCTTACACAACAGATTATAAAATATGGCGGTCTCTCCTTACACAATAGATTATAAAATGACGTGTTACACAAGTGAAGAAGATTAGCATGTGCAGAACCTACGGAATGGAGAGACTTAGAGAAAGCCTGCGGCATTTTCATTTGCCTCTATACAAAGACATATTAATATTTCAGCTTCTAAAGGCTTTTCACATGCTTACTCTTGTGCATACACATTTGCATCTCTCTCTTTCCAACTTATAAATTGTTTTTGTGCCATAGGTGGCATGCACTTTTCCCTAATGAATAAAACACAGGCTGAGTCATGAGCAAATAAACATACAATCTGTGCTGTGCTAGAGCCAGCCTGAACTCTGGCTGCAGCTGACTGGCAGAACCAGCTTGGGGAATTCCTGGAAATGCAGGTGGATGTGAAAGGGGAACAGCTGGGGGCACAAAGGCAGGAGAGGTGTTTTGATAGCCAGTGACAGACACAGCCTGAGCATGCAGATAGGCAATCCTAAACACCTGATAACTCTTTTGCACCAACATAATACATCCACACAGCACTCTGTTTTGCTGTATGCAGAGAATGAGCATCAGTATTTTCATATCTTAACATCTTACGTCCTTTTCCCTGGCTGCATCCATCATAACTGAGAGTTATCTCAGGTGCCCAGAAAGACAAAGTATATACATTGCTGCCTTCAAGGAAAAGTGCACTAGCCCAGCAGAGCCTATACGTTTCCATGGGGCACATGGTTC
This sequence comes from Fregata magnificens, assembly GCA_013389945.1. Classification (NCBI taxonomy): domain Eukaryota; kingdom Metazoa; phylum Chordata; class Aves; order Suliformes; family Fregatidae; genus Fregata; species Fregata magnificens. Next base: position 14,085 of record WAAD01012280.1, on the reverse strand, counting down.
ATTCCCCATTCCACTGATTATTCCCTTCTTCCTAGCAGTAAATAACACTCGCAGTGCTGTCTGCGTGCCTTTGGGCAGACAGAATACATAACTATCTTCAAATCTGATCCCCACGCAGATTCAGCCTGCAGGGGGAGAAACGCTGCGGAAGTGTCAGGTCTGTCATGTTCCTGTCTCTGTGTGGTGGGAGTCCCCAGGGTCACAAATTCAGACAGACAGTGATGAGAAATAAAAATACTTACTGCTAAAATACTTGGGCTGCGCTGCAGTTTGTTGTAAGGACTATATTTAGGTTTCATAGGCTTTCCTGCAACTCTGTCCTTATGCCTTCGGCTGGAAATGTGCTGAAATAAATAGCCTCACATTTAATTAGCTGTTTAAACATTTCTCAGTTTTGAGTTTGAAATTGATTTATCAGCAGAATATGCCTAAGCCCCTGTTTGTAAGATAAAGTAGGTTCTTTAGAGAGAGCAAAGATGAGTTTTGCAAAATTAAACATAACAATTCGGAGCACATCAAATAGAGAATCAGAAACTAATCAAACACAGCAAATTCTGTGATCCAAGACAGGCTCTGCAAATTATTGATATTTTGGTTAGTATTTCCTTTTTCCACTTGAGGAGCTTTGAACCAGGCAGAGCTGTAATCACTAGGTCATAGGGATATTCAGAAGTAGGAGGTAAATTTTAGTCTTGCTGATGCTGTTCAGTGGTATAAATAATTCAATATTAGCTGAAGGAAGAACCAGTATCCAGGGATATGTCTACATCATGCAATTTAATGCTATCTTAGAGATAACTAAAATAACGGAATGAGAGGACACATCCACACAGCACGGCACCATCCAGTTAGAGATTCCCATCTGGGTGTCAGAAACAACGTATTTGTATTGGCACAGCTCTGAACCCAGGGCTAATTGGCTTGGACAGAGCAGAGCTGCATGTTTATACAGCTATGCTGTTAATGACAACGTTGCTCTACACAATTCAGACATATCTACAGTATTGCCCTCCTGCTGATTGTCCTAAGCCAATAGATTCAAGTCACATTCTCCTTCTTAGACCGTGTTAAAAAGTATCCCAGCAGATTGAAACAAAACCAAAAGAGAAATTCAGGGAACCTCAATCCAGAATTTCTTCCATTTGGGAAACCAAAGTTCAAATCTCTCTCTTGAGCCAACTTTTTAACTAGATCTGCTATGTTATTCATTGATACTGACACCTTGTCCACCTCTGCCTTACGACTCTCAAGCCCATTTTTTCCCAGCTGAAACAATTAGGTGAACTTGACCTATGGTGAACTATTTAGAAATAGTAGTGGGATGACAGAAAAGAAATACTAAGTCCACTTTTTGCCAAAACATCTTCACACAGACCTACATCCCACCCACAATATTGCAGTGCAACTAAAACCAACAAAGGAGCCCCAGATACATGCAAGCTACCTGTTTAAGCTGAATTTCTGAATTAACATGGACATCACAGATTTCACAATGAAACGTCTTGTTCTGCAGTCCTGAGCCTTTACTGCCATTTTGCACCTTCAGCCGGGACCCAGGTCTAGGGTAAGACTTGATAGGACCAGCACCGTTCCGAGCCTCGACCATGGTCTTGTGCTTGGAGCCTAATGGGCAAGGAGACGCAGGTGAGTTAATGATCAGCAACATACAACCACGTGCCTTGGGACTTTTTGTAACGCGTTTCTCTTCAGGACAGAATGGTTAAAGTCACCACAAATGGGGATTAATGATGACTCTGTTTTTGGTCAGTGTAGTTCCCACTTCCTCGATCTAAAGGGAAGCCAGACAATGGAAGAAGGGTTTGTACAAAAAGGGAACAACAGGCATGCTGGACCACTGCCTCTCTGTTTGGGGCAGTGTGTGGCTGTATGGCCAAGGTGTTTGTTGCTTATTCTTCTGCCAAAATCCATATATCTGGTGAATCACAAAAAAGGGCCAAGCCAAGAGTGGAAGAGGAACCACAGCAATCACTCATAATCTGCCTAGGAAAAGGAATACTTCAGTAAGTATCCTCTGATTTGGAAGAAATGGCTGCTTTGGCCATTTCAAGAATGGATTACAGACGTGAAACCAGCTTCAATGGTTTGTTAACAAGCTTTACATCGCCAGCACATCACAGAGCAGCCAGAGCACATTAGGGTTTGCTCCTGGTGGCCTTTTAAAGGGAGCATACCTAATTCACAATAATCAAAAGATTCTAGGACATCTAGGAAATCTAAGGAGCCCATCCTAAAATTATCAAAAATATCAAATAACAAAAATTACTACAAGTTGTACCAGCAAAAAAACCAGACACCAGAGATAACGAAATGAAATATGAAAGAGAGAGAGAACTGACATTTTAGAAACCTTAGTGTTACAGAAACCACTATGATCATACTATGATCCTCACTATGGACGTATGATGGAATCCGATTAGGTAACATGAATTGAAGGGATTTTGCCAACTAAAAGCTTATAAAGTACATGAAGGACAGTTCAAAAAAATGTAGAGAGTGTTTTAATAAAATATCAAACACCACACATGAAATTGTCATCAACAGAAATGCTTTTGTAACTTGCCATTGTAAGTCTTAACTAAAAGACTCTGCAGTGAAGTGTGGCTACCACACTGTCAGAAAAGTAGCTTGTTACACCGAATTTTAAAAATAACACACAACTGACTTGCACTGTATGCATACCCACCTGTATTGTGGGCTTCTAGTTGTGACAGGGAGTTCACAGCCACTTTGCATAATGAACAGTAAAGTAGTTTTTTGGCTTTTTCCTCTTCTGACTCAGAAACTGTGTTAGGAGATCCATTCGTGCTCTTGGAGGATGAGGCAGGTGTTACAGGTGCCACTGCTACCACTCCAGGTTTGGGAAGAAAAGGACCCACTTCTGTACTGGACTGCTGACTTGCACTGTTGGGTTTTGCTTTCCCTTTATCTTCTAAAAGAAGCAAAATACCTATGTCATAATATGCTGCACACAAAAAAATCATAAAGTAATAGTCCTGTGGTTTTAGTGAACCTAACACAACAGGGGCCTAATTTATCTCATTTTACACAGGTCAGCAGCATCCTTGAAATCTTGTTAAAATCATACCTTGAAATGTGTGTAATTTGACAAAAGGGGTGATCTTCCTGTTTTTAAGGTTACCAGTGAATACCAATGACTTCAACAAATTCACACCAGCTGTTGTTGCTGTCATGCTGTAGCTTTGGCCAGTTGCAAGGAGCCCAAGAAAGCCCAAAGGCAGCTAGGGTTAAGGACTGGAGGGCGCTCAGAAACATGTGAGCCTTTACACTGGGGATTACAAAAATATTTCTGAAAAGCAATATATTTGCCTTTGGAATGGCTCAAGTTTCTCAAAGTCACTGGGAGGACGCTGAAAGGCTCCAGCACCATCTTGCCATATGATATATCTCATTTCAGTTGCATGAGTTGATTATGGTACTACACTACACACATGAACACAGCTGCTAATATTTTTAGGTTTTTCCAAGAACAATTCCCCATATATCTGCAGATCAGATGGCTCTGATGTGCATTCAGTGCATTCCTGTATCACTTAACAAGCACGAGTCAATCATGTGTGCTCCTGTGAGACAGGTAGGCAGGTATTACTTCATTTTACAGATGGCGATCACAAGTCAAGAGATTAAATGTCCCAACTGTGCCTAAAGAGGAACCTTGTGCCAGAGCCAGTATTCAAATGCTCCTTGCCTATGTGTTGTCTGCAAGAGCTCATTGCATTTTAAGCTATTCAACTGCAGTCCTTGTGATCACAAGCCATACTAGTTGCCGGCAGTAAAACAAGCTCACCTGTAAAGAACATGGGATGGGAGGGGGACAGTACAGTGGTTCTGGTATGAGCAACCCTGACAAAATGGACATAAGAAATGATTGCACAAGTGACCTGTTGTCACTCTGAACAACAGGGATCATATTTTATCATCTAAGCAAGTACAACATCTACATAACAGCAACCTCTTAAAAACTACTTACATGCCATTTGAAATCTATAGCATAGTTTTAAATAGTGTTGAACTGATTTGAAAAACTAGGTTCTATTTTGACCGCTTGGTTATTTTTGAATATGGGCCCTTGCACTTTATGTTTACAGCTACCAGGCTCTGTCTTAACATCACTCTGTGTATCAGGCCAATGCTGTGCTATCAAGAATTCTGAAAACAGGATTGTACCCCCAACAACAAACACTTGAGAGTGCGTATGAACTATGAACAGGCATCCTGAAACTACAACCCACAGTTGTTGGCATATTTCCCAGAAGTGCATTGCAGTACATCAATTTTAGATTGTTAAAATCCAGGAGAAAGAAAATTCTAATAAAGAATTATTATTTTTTAAAATAGTGATAAAAATACTTTGAAATTACACGATATGAACTGTATTAAACATTGAAAATAATCAAGTACAAAGACTACTACTAGGAGCAAACTAATGATAAAACCAGATTCTGATGGTATTTTGATTGATAAAGTATGACAAAAGAAAGTGATGTTAAATCATAGTTCATAGACTATTCAATTTTAATGTCTCTATAGTAATGTCACATCTGCAAAAATCTAGAACACATTATATGACTTGTGAGTCTTCATAAAATACACAGTTTTAATAAATAGCATTTGCTAACATTCTAAATTAAAGAATTTTCAATATGGGAAGTTCTCAGAGGTGCTAACATCTAGAAAGGAAACACACTGAACTGCTGCCATTTGTGAATTCACATTATCACATTACAGGAAAACAGACTTCTTGTTGTTGTTCTATGCAATATTATGCCAGACTGCAAAAGGCATAACACCAGGATATATGTGACCCTGAGTGCAATACAGGAAAGTTCCTCAGTATTTTGCATTTCAGGCCTTAAAAGAATAATACACCTCTGGAACTGCAAGCTATAGTTTAATATATAGAGACCACACTTCTAGCTTGGGGTTTTTTCAATGTTGTTTCCCATGTAAAGATTTGGTGCTTTTGAAACACTTCCTAGAGATAGAAATCACCTCCTCCTGTGAGAGAGAGAACAGGAGGGGGCCAGCAGGAATGCCAGCTGATGCATGCCGGCGTGGGCCCCCAGCCTGAGAGACTGCCTCGTGTAGCAAGTGCACTGTTCACACTCCTGCCTGCAGCCCCTGATCTCACTGTTCAAACTGTCTGCAACAAGAAGGAGCAGATTTTTATTTCTTTGTTTTGCCATCAAGTGTCTGTGGAGTGAGATCCTGAGCAATGAAGTAAGATCCAGTGTACACAGGCCACTGATTACCATCACACACTGATGGTTTTCCATCGCTGAATTTAACAGACGATTGAAAAATGACAGATTTCATTTCCTACTTCTCCTCACTTAGAATCATAGAATCATTTACGTTGGAAAAGACCTTTAAGATCATCAAGTCCAACCATTAACCTAACACTGCCAAGTCCACCACTAAACCATGTCCCTAAGCACCACATCTATATGTCTTTTAAATACCTCCAGGGATGGGGACTCAACCACTTCCCTGGGCAGCCTGTTCCAATGCTTGACAACCCCTTTGGTGAAGAATTTTTTCCTAATATCCAACCTAAACCTCCCCTGGTGCATCTTGAGGCCACCTCCTCTTGTCCTATCGCTTGTTACTTGGGAGAAGAGACCAACACCCACCTCGCTACAACCTCCTTTCAGGTAGTTGAAGAGAGCAGCAAGGTCTCCCCTCAGCCTCCTTTTCTCCAGGCTAAACAATCCCAGTTCCCTCAGCCATTCCTCAGAAGACTTGTGCTCTAGACCCTTCACCAGCTTTTCTGCCCTTCTTTGGACACGCTCCAGCACCTCAATGTCCTTCTTGTACTGAGGGGCCCAAAACTGAACACAGAGTTGGAGGTGCGGCCTCACCAGTGCCAAGTACAGGGGGACAATCACTTCCCTAGTTCTGTCGGCCACACTATTCCTGATACAAGCCAGGATGCTATTGGCCTTCTTGGCCACCTGGGCACACTGCTGGCTTATATTCAGCCAGCTGTTGACCAACACATTAGCCGGCCACGAGCTGATGTAGTATGTCAATTTTCAAAATATTCCCTAGATTTACAGTGTTTTCACTATTTATAATACAAAGCAATTCTAAAGTATATAATGCATAACAAGCTAACAAGAAAACTTTTAGGAAACTAGAGAGAAGTTACCCGCATCCAGCTGGGCTCAGTTCTGCCAGTATCTCAGCTTTTGGAAAGAACCTCAGTTCACACAGTAATACCATCATTTGGAAAGCTTCCTGACAAAAATAAGCTCTTCATCCATGGAGATGTATGTGTATAAGGAGAGACATACGCCCCTCTATGAATTAATATTTCCTTCCACCATTGTAAATGCTTAATGCAGAACATCTTCAAAGATCATAATTGTAAGGTTATTATACAGTTTAACTCCCACAGAAAGTACACCGAGCTAAGTGCTTATTTGTCACTGCAGTGGGGCCAGAATTGGGTTTTCCTGGCTTCTAAAATCAGAAAATTGCACTTCTGCAAGTGGGCTTTTGATAACAGCTTATTGTCTTCAACCCACAGAATTCAAAACACCATCACTTAGTTTTATGTTTGAGACAGAAGTGCCAAGTATTCAACTGTGCAAAGCACAGGAAATGCAAATTGCATGTATATACAAAGCACAAAGAAGATTACTCTTTTATTTGTACTTATAGCACAGAGCTAACAAATAATATCTCCATGCAGAAATCAGAAATGTAGCTGTTAATGCCTGCATGCATATACATACTTCCAAACTGTAATCACCATATAAAACCCATGTAGATGGTTAGGTGCAGTGGTAGGATTATAGTCCTCTTGCTATTTCTGAAGGCAAGTATTATTGAGAATAGGCTCAAATTTGCTCTGATTTCCACCTGGGCCAAGCCCACAGAGCCCAACAGAGCCAGTCAGAGGCCGAACAAGTGCATGAGCGAGTCCACCCTGCCCAGGACCAGGGCCATACCACCACCTTCTGCTGTACCGCTCAGCAGGGCACAGCTGGAAGCAGCAGATCACAGCGGTACCAACCTCCTCCGAGAAAACTGCAGCTGTGATTCAACCTGAGTCAGGGTGGGGTTGAAATGCTTACATTGTAACTCACGTGCAAGGGATTCATTTAAAATCTAACTCTTACTGTTGCACTGTATCCGACTATGTTCTTTTTCCACATAGAAAGGCCATATTTCATCTGTGTTAAGTTCCTGTCTTTAAATTAAGTCTCCCTTTTCCTCAAGACTCCAGAGAATTAAATCAATGGTTCATTTCAAGTTTTTACTGAAGCCTGAATTTATTTTGAAATAGAGCCCAAGGAAAAAATAAAGCTAGCTAATTAAGTATTGCTTTGGGCTCAGTAATATCAATGCTCTTGTCGCCTACTTACATTGTTTCAATTCTGCTTTGAAGTTGTTTTCACATATTTCTGGTTGTTTGCCTTATGTTTGTGTCAGCACCATGTTAGAATTCAAGACTTATTTATCTAATTATTACTGCCTCATTTCAGCCGTATGTACCAAAGTCAGGACACAGCGCGGGATAACATCTGACAGGTTCAAATCTAACAGGTTCTAGCTCCCAGAGCAAGACCAGCTTAAGAGATTTACCAGTCTTTGCAGGTCATGCCACTCTCACTACAGTTGCTATGGCATAATCTACAGAACCTACCTGTTAATGCTGAAATCCTAGTCCAGCTAAGTGAATGGGTTTTGCCCTAGCTCAAAAAGGGGCAAAAATGTTATCATAAAACTTCTTCCCTCTGACACTCAACCTGCATCTCTTCTTTTCAGTTGTTTTCTTTCCTGGTGAACAACTGAACATGAATGCTCTGCCCCTGCTCATAGCCCAGCGATCAATGCAGTCCATGCAGAAAGCAAAAAGAATATTCCCGTCCCCAATCATTCTATTAAGCAGTTTCATTTATAAAGTACCTTTAAGAGAATCACTTGGTTTACTCTGTGATTTGTGTGAAGTGTTTTCTATTTTATAACATGTATATATTTGCACATTATACATTTATGTTTTAAAATGATCTCTTACCATACTAAAATGTGTGTATAGGTATTGCTTTCTAACACTAGGAAGTAACTTTTGGGGTTTTTTGGTTTTGTGGGGGGTTTTTTTATTTGTTTTTGGTTTGTTTTTTTTTTTTAGTTTGAATGATGATTTTGGTGCATGTTAGGTAGAAGTTCTAATTTGGACTTCACGACTTCATGATGAACATATATGTACTACTTTCAGTGGAAAAGTAACTTAAAATTCAGATTCTTAATTCAGAAATGAAATTCTTAATACAAATAAAAACAAGAATTCTAAAGCTCATATACAAATCTAGAAGTTCAGCATTCAGCTTCACACCTTTCCTTGTGCCAGGTCCTTCACTGCAGCCCCCAGCTGCAGGCACTGAACAGCAGCCATACACAAAGTACTTACAACAGAAGGGCAGCACAGACGTTGCAAAGTGGCCACCGCTGCTCTAGACAACCCTACACTGAAGCTCTTTTGAGAGATTTGCTGATTTTCCATCCTAGAAATGGAGATTTGTTTTTATAATTCTTCCACCTGCTCGCACAACAGAACATATTGCCAGCTTAGGAAAGAGCATAATGGAAAAACTGTTTTTGGCAGTCTAGATATTTATGATTCTCCTTTGTAAAGGTAAGAAAATAGTAAATACTTGCGCTCCTTTTCTTCTTGAAAAACCTGAAGGAAAGAGCCATGCAATTTCTAATGCAATTTCCAGCCTAAACTGGCTACATTCGGAGAAACACAGCAACAAAATAATTTAATGTATAACTGAATCACTGCATGGTTATCAACGCTATGCAACTGATGAGCAGAACTGATGCATGGCTAGGTGCAAATCCTTTGGTGAGATCAGCCTTGTTTACAGTGGTATGTTACAAATACCACATACTAACTGAAAGAATGACTTTTAAAAACATGGACAGCTTGATGACCCTGAACACCTTCAATTAATTTCTGACCATGCCACTACCTACGGCAACTAAAACCAAAAGTGATTTCTGAAAGGAAGGATTTATGTTTTATTTAGGGGTTACGAGAAATGTGGTGCAAAGATTGTCTTATGATCACCTTGAGTTCACACAAGTTGTGTTACAGGGAACTGGTATTAGTGTGAAGTGTTGATTTTTGAGAGTAATTGAGACTTCGAGGTAAAGCAAGCATATCTCCCAAACCAGCAGAGCTGTAATGAGTGAAACCAATTTTCAAGTTCTCCCTATAATTTCAACAGCTCCAAATATGCCTATGAATATTGGGCTGCATTAAACAACCTTCGAAGCATACAGTGATTACAGAATGGGAAGAGGAAATCAATCAGGTTGTCAGACTATTGTATAAATGCTCTTTCCCTGATCAACTGTGTAGCAAAGGTAAAATCAGTTACATTAATTACAGCCGTATACAATCCAAAAAAATTTTGCTGAAAAGCTTATCACTGTAGCTAAATTAGCATCAATAAAGACAAAGTAAAAACGTGTCTATTGAAAAATAAAATTCTCAGTTAAAATTTGACATTTTAGACGCTTGGCACATCTGACATAAAACTAAAAGGTGACACTTCTATCTCACTACACTTTTTCGTCCTGCATTTCTTTATAAAATATGCCCATTGACAATGCTGCAGAGAGGCGAGTTAGTTGATATTACTAAAATATATCACTTGACCTTGCTGTTCTAAGCTTTCTGCACACAGAGCAATAAGGTGGTCCCCAGACCAAGTGATTTTCAGTTTAAGAGCAGAGGTCACACCTGCAGACAGACAGGTATGAAATCACAAAAGAGGCAGAACAACCGGTCACCAACACAGGCACCAGTGTGGCAGCCAAACTTCTCACAAGCTTTTTTCTGTTTTTCAATCCATCACAGAGAAAGATAAATTTTCAGAGGTGAGAGTAACAGAAGTAAGTTTGGCAGCTGTCTGCAGGGAGGTCTTCACAAATAGGACCAGGAAAAGCAGGAAGCTGTTTGGGAAGCTGATTTCAATGGCTGATGGGTGGTAGGTGCAAATCAGCATCTTGAAAGTACATTACAAAAGGCATACAAAGGTATGGAGAGCTTTGAAAGTGAAGGACATAATCTGGAGAGAGAAAAATCAGTAGCTTTAGCTGTACCACAGAAATATTGTAACAAAATTTGCAGCATTTAAAACAAAAACATGAAAGTAGAGAGATCACAGTCAGCGAAGTTACAAGCCTGGTTGAAAGTAATTAAGGGAGATATTAAGAAACCATAACAAAATAAAATCAAGGTGGGGAAAACTTATTTAGCCACACTGTACTTGAAGGACTGCCTAAACAAACCTTAGGATCTACCCTGGGACACAGGTCTGGGGCAGAGAGCGAGGACCCACAAGTCATCATATTGGAAACAATAGTTGCTGTACATCTCTTTGCCCTGTAACAAGATATGGAGGGAGAAGATGATCAATGACCGAATAAATAAAAGGACAAGAAGGGCCTCCTTCAATATATTAGCAGAAAAGCTACTGAGTAGAAAGGCAGACAATAGCTCCAGTAAGAAAAGCAAGTCTCAAAACATTGTTCTTCACAGAAAGTCTAATCTTCTGCTGGCTCATGCTGCTATACAGGAATAAAGCATGCACACACACAATTAATTCTCCTTTTTATGAAGAAAAAGATGAACACTATGAGTAACATGCCATAAAGGCAATAGCAGGAAAGCAATTAAGTCACTAGTGGTCACAACCTTTACAGGTAAGCACTCTGTCCTGCATCTCAGCGTCACTCAAAAAAAACCAACAAAGAGCATTAGATTATTTCTTGACACTCATTAAGACAGAGTTGGCTAATTTTGATAAAGGATTTCAAAATCTTTTTTGTTGTATCTCCACATTTGCTGAATAATGAGACTCTAATGGCTGTCAGACAAAATACCTACTTTCTCACCAGTTGTGCAGTCTACTGAGAAATAAGGCTGAAAAACCCGTAGGGCTCTGTTCTAGAAAAATTCCACTGCAAACCTACATGCAAATCAGACAGCGCAGTGTATCTATTAACTCCTTGATTACCTATGGTTTTGTAAAATGTTTTTTTCTTGCACTTCAGGCCTGTCTGAAAAATGGCTAGGTTTTATATAATGAAAGGTTGTTACATGAAATAAATCTGTTTGACACATTCTAAAGAAAACCAATTTTGCTTCTATACAAAGATGAGAAACAAATGGAAGCTATAAATATAAAGCTTTTCATCTCAAACACAAATGTGCACTGAAATAAGCTACAACATATTTTCTCGAGATACTGAAGCTACATCAGGAAATGTCTGGATGGCTCTGCAATATTGAGTGAACTCTGTAGCCAGACTGATTATTTGATTAACTGCATCACTACTCTCCAATGGGCTGAGCTGAAGTATCTTTTTAATTTTAGAAGTATTGCTTATTTGGCTATGGTACAACAGTGATGTTGATACTTAATTTCTTAGATATTTTATTTCTGATTTGGCATACCAAAGACTCCAGGGAATTTTCTTACAAAGGAACCTGTCATTTTTTCAGAGTACAAAATTATTTGCAACTGATCAGATTAAAGATATAATGTTACAAACGTTTGGTTTTGAAATTTTGGATGGGTTTAATTTTTATGAAAGCAGACTGATGAGAATTAGAAAATATTCGGAAGTACACACAGTTTTGCAACTGTAAAATCTTGCCCTGCAAAAGCTATTTCTGTACCTATTAGTATACCTTCCTGAACAGACAGTGCCTGCTACTCCAATTACTGGGGTGCCTGAGATGATCCCACCTATGATTTTTGGTCAATTCCTTTCATAGTTGAGGATTCTTGGGGAATCATTTTTGGTTGGTTGGCTGGTGTTTTAGATCTGTTTTACTGACCAAGATCAAGAAAAATCTGGGTCCACTCACCAGGAGGTGGGGGCAGGAGGGCATTCACATTTCAAAAATCTCTTATTTAATACTTCAACATGATGCAACTTCTCTGTGCAAAAGCAAGAGGAACAAGAAGAAGGGTTGATTCTGCACTGTTAGCCCACAGGCAGGAGTGTACGTACTATGTCTGGAGCAAACAAACTCACTTCCAACACTCACTTGAAGCAACTTGTGTTGTGTCTCCATTTCACCTGCTTGTCTTCAATTCTGCTTTTTTACAGAATGCAGGTTATATCAGACTTCTCTTTTCCTCATTTGAAAAGAGATCAATACAATTCCCCCCCGCCCTTTTACAATTTTTAGACTGAATAGGGTGAACAGGTAACTATGGTAAATGCAGTGCGTTAGTTCTGGAGAAAAACAGCTTGTCTGCAAACACAAATACAGAGCAATTTCCTAGCGTACACTGCCAATATCTAATTTCTCAGTGATGCATCGCACCCCTGTTATAGTAGGTTGCGAAAACTTTCACTAGAAGTTTGTTCATAAAACTCAGCAAGATCAGTAGCACTATGCTGCCAGCAGTTGAAAACAAGGTGGATCTAACCAGGGGACACATAACAACACAGAGCTAGCAAGGGTGGATGTTAATTTAATGAGTATCCATAAATTGAGACTATCCAACAGTTTAGTCTTCCTGCGTCCTGTTGCTGTATGTCTAGGCAAATTTACTTTAAATCTACCTTAACCTTTCATCTTTTCTGAGCTATGCCAGTCTGTATTGGCTGGAATGGAAAAATTTAAGAGTTAGAAAATTATAATACAGTTTGGGCAAAGTTTGAAATATAGTATATGTTCTGTTATTACAAAATGTGACTCTCATCTGGGTGACAGTAGATGTTTTTGCTGGTTAAACTTATCTTTTTCTGACACCAGACATCTATTATTTTGTAAATATTTTATATTCCCATTACAGAC
>WAAD01012279.1:5893-16485 GCA_013389945.1 Fregata magnificens | reverse complement strand
AATAGGGTAGAATAGGCACTCCCTTCCTTCCCCTTATCAATTTAATTAATTTAATTTCCCTCATAACAATCTCCATTAACCCATTATCAAAATATTACTGCTGGAAACAAGCACTGAACTTGCAGGCTGAAATAGCAGGGATATTTCACATGAACATATATATAGGCCTCTCCCCACTTTGGACTGTGTCTATTTACCTACCTTATTCAAGGCTCCCAGATACTGCAGAACTTGCTTAATCTAGTGCAATTTGCAGTTGTAGTAGCTTTTCAGATTGACAATGTAGGCTCAAGTATTTCAGNCTTTTCAGATTGACAATGTAGGCTCAAGTATTTCAGGCCTACATCTATTGCTGTATTGGTCAATGTTATTTTCTGTTCAAAGCACTTAGTGGTGCCAATACCACCAATAAAATATAGTTCTCATATTCCAACTTGAGACACTTGATCTGCTCACACCACAGGCAGACTGACTTGCAAAACTAAACTGTTTCAAAAGGAGGAAAGAAAAAACAATCATCTTTACATCTACAAGAAAGAAGAAAACCAGGGAAAGATACTACTGTAATCTTTCTAAAATGTACTTTTGTACTTGAGTAAGCCCTTCCATTTCAGAATTTAAAAGCATATGATAACATCACATGATCAGGTATTTTCTCATCTGAATACCTCTGAACATCATTTACCCAGCAGTGGAGACCATCTAACTTGTCTGTTCTCCTCTTACTTAACCCAGAAAGACACCAGTCAAGGTTGCTTTTTTCTTTTTACTTTTTTTTTTAAGAGATAAGAGAAACTCAGGTATGGAAAACTGAAGTTGCAGGGGCACTAATGCTACTAAGGCATTTTAAATAAGTCCCAGAAGAAAAAGCAGTTACTGATCTAAAGGAGTACTGTGAACTGAAGTTAAATGCTTAACCTTGCAGTAATAACAATATTGCACCAAACAATAGCAACACAGAAAAGGTTGGACAACATTCATTTTGATGAATTTCATTTTTGTGGTTTCCTTCCTTCATGAAGTTCTATGAGTTTCTTGGAAATAAACATTTTCAGTGAAGAGACATTATGGCAAACAGTCCTAAAGAAACAGCAAGATTTTAGAAGTGATGTGGCTGTCTACACTTCTATTATTTCACCATTATTTTCTCAAAAGTACAGAGTAACTTAGTATTAAAAAATAAATTCAATCTTTCTTAAAGAACAGACATACAACCAGTAGCTGAAGGAAGAAAATGTGTAGTTTCTACTTTGGGTGAAAACAGAAGCTTACCATCATAAACAAAATCCATATTTTTCTTACCAATATTCTGAGGAATTTGAGGTAAAAACAGAAGTGATCCTGGGAAAGAGAAGGAGGGCATTTAGAGGGCATTAGTCTTAGCAAAGGCTTCTCAAATGGATCTGGTTATAAGGAAAAAGCAACAACAATACCCCAGAAATTTGAATTTAATCTCTGTCATCAAATGAAAGAAGTATCTCAGGAAAGTAGTTTAACTCTTAATAAACTCAAGTGTGGCGCTAGCTCAGTATCATACATATAAGAGAGAATTTAATCTGCCCTAAAAGGTAAAAGAATATGGTGCATCTGTGCTAGGTTTAGCAATCTACAGAAAACTTTCCTTCTGCCTCTTGATTCCAACCTAAGATAGAAAACTGCATTCTGTGAAGTTTAAAGACAACTACCATCTCCTAACAGAGAGGATTAAAACCAACAAACCAGAAACAAATCAGAATTGGACAGAAATGAAGCTAGCTCTGGCTTTGACTTTGTTTCCTAGCAGATGTCCTTCTACCGCAGTCCAAAAAGAACTGAGCACTTAAGAAAGAAGGTCCCATATAATTCCTTACAGGAGCTCCCACCGTGCCTCAGTTTAAAGGGGCAGTCACTCCTGCCTCACCAAATAACACAAATTGGATGGTCTAGTAATAACCGGTGAAAGACAAGAATAACTGAATAGAGGCGAGTAACACAGTATGTGTGTGTTTGTGAAATGGCAACCACTCTCTTTAGGAAAAACAGAGACGTGTCTAAAGGAAAAGTCTATGTGTTTAGGTGGAATAGACTGTTCAGATTCACACCAACTTCTGGTCTGAAAGACAACCATAACTAACAAATTTTAGAGAAGGAAACAATATTTTAAGTACTGCTGTTACTGCATAAGTTAAAACTGGCAATGAAGTGGAAGACAGGTGTAGCCACAGGTATGTAAAGATACTGACAGCCAGGAAGTCTTGGAGAGAGCAAATTAAAAAGTAATTATGGTTTTGTAGTGTATTTCATGGAGACAAAACTTGTCTCACCTGGCTGTTCCGATGAATTTTCACCATGATGTTCATGTTGTGTTCGAACAACATTTCTACCAGCTTTCCCCTGTACAGATTTAGCAATTATTAAGAAAATAGTTCCTGACAGTCGCACAAATTTTCAGCCGTTTTCTTTGCCATTATTGGGGCTTCTTATGCAAGGCAGTAACTCTTTTTTACTTTGGCCTTTGAATGTAATTTTGGATTGTGGAATCCGTTTTCCTACTTTAGGAAATGTAATTTACAAAACAGTTTTAGACAACAAGTATACTGCCATTAGAGGTCTTCTACTGTCTTTGCTCTGAAGTTGCTTGATTTCTTTTTTCCACATAAGTGGGAGCTGTGGGTTTTGACTACAATGAGAATTTCTCGCATCCGAGACTCAAATATATCATCTTAAGAATTCTCAACATCTACTACTTGTAATTCATATAGGGACATCAAAATCTAACCAAATTTTTTATTAATGCCTCCAATATAATTCCCTCACAAGGGTTTTGAAAATGAGAATTTAGCTGTTAATTCTGTAGGTACTGAGACAGAACAGAATCCAGCTCATTAACTCCTCTGGCTCTACAGTGCAAACAGAAGTGAAAACTGTTTTGGAAAGAAAAACAGGCTGATAAACCTTGCAGACAGACCTGCTATTGGAAATGTATGAAGTCTGAGTCTGCTTCATCCTCAAAAAACTGTACTGTGAAACTTTGCCATGCCTAAATCTTAGGCAGAGTGCTTAACAGAAACCAGTTCAAGACAGATATATAAATATAGATTCAGCGGTGACTTATGTGCCCAGATGTGAAATGCCATACCCAGTTTTTAGCTTTTTGGCTCTCAGAACCAAGTCTACAGATAAAGGCTTTCTCTAAAGATTTGGGGACAGTTATATCTTAGAATGATGATTCAATATAGAGGATACATTAAGCAATGGATTGCCTGGGGGCTAAAGATACTGCAAGATTCATGGAGCCAAGCAAACAGCAAGCAAAGGGTGTGTATTTAGGGCATTGATGTGGCATCCTCTGTTTTGGTTGTTGACTACAAAGTTGTTCATCTTTTTTGTGCAATAATGGTTGTCACAAGTACAGACTGGGAAAGGGAACCTGGACAGATTTGGATCCCTGAAAGCAGTTTAGTGGCACTTGTGGAGAACTTGTGGAGAACTTTTCCTGAACTATGAAGAGTCATCTTTCTGTTAATCAGCAGGGCTTATTAACAATAACGCAGTGCCACTCAGCTGGAGCTGAGTAATGCAGTCTTTTCACAGGGGTCTCCTTACAGCTTGATCCAAGACATATCCATAGTACCTTTTGTTGCGAAAGTCTCTTCTGCTAACAAAGAGTTTAAATAAAAAGATTTTTTTTTTTTAAATGAAATTGTTGGAGGAAGAAACAAGAACACAGGTCTCAATAACAGGAAACCACACCTGACTATGTTATTTAATAGACTATAGATTCTTCCTTCTTCCCTCAATACCCTGAGAAAGCAGAAATTGGCCGGATTTGTGCAATGTCCTTCATACTAAAAACCAGTCACAGAGATAAGGGACAAAAGCATCATATAGGGGACAAAAATTAGAGGTTCCAGCCAAAAGTCTTATCCAAAATATCACTACCTATTCTATTTTTCTTCAAATAAATATTCAAAACCTACTGTTTTCATTTGGACTGATTTACAGTAAGTCAACATGCCCCAAAGAGCTCCTCTTGTTTATGACATTACCAGTTCTGTTGCTTGGATATTTTTTAAGTGACGTGGTTTTGTTATCTTATAATTCAAAATAGCCAGTATATACCTTAAAGAGTTCCCAAAGACACAGTAATGCCTGTCAGCTCTACATTCCCACAGAAGAGTCCAGTAACTTTTCCATGTATCCACAGAATGCAATCCATGCTCTGCAATAGAATAATTATACACAAAAAATAACCCTGTTCTACTGTAGGCAGAGTCTGCTGCAGTAAAAGAATAAATGTTTACTTGCCATGTTCTGCCATTTGTATGTCCTTTGTAAAACCTCATTACAGGCATCATGTATATCAAGCAGATCTCATAGTAAAGTCTTCTAACTTTTGTGGGGGGTTCTTAGTAATATAAGGCTCTCAGTAAACCAATGAACCCACACTGGAGAGCTGAGTAACATCTTTCAATTATAAGCACCTTTTAGTATTTTTATCTGCCTCTAATTCAATTTTTTCAATTATTCCCTCGGCTTTGAGTAGCCAGGACAAAAGCATATTCTTAGTGTGTAACTCTTGAATATTTCCATCCCAGTATTTTACCTACTTGGCAGTCAGTTTAAAGCAGAGTAAGGGAGAGAGGTTTAAAAAATAAGTGGAATAGAATATTGATCTACCAGGGGAAGAAAAAAAAGAAAAAAATCACTCCTTCAAATTCAGTCATCAAACCAAGCTGGAAAGTTTCAAAGCATTTATAGAGAGAAGCAGAATTAATTTAATTTCAGGTACTCGGAAGCACATACAAATGATCCAGCTCATAATATGGTTCCCTTTCTGCCTGTAATAGTACTTCCCTGGCCCTGTACCCAACTAAAATGAAGAAATTCACCCAGTGGAAGGAAATGAAGCCACAGTTGTGATTTCAGCATTCTCATCTGTTGTCTTGTTAACTGCAGACTTGAGGTCAGAAAGTACTCTTCTCTTTGTTAGAAAGAAAAGTAACAAAAAATCCCAAAGGAAACTGATACATTCTGCAAAATGTTGTCAGAGAAGTAGAGCCATCAGTCAGGGTATTTGGAATGAAGATTGCAATGGAATTAGTAGTCCCCACAAATGTTTCAATTCATAATCAAATTAGCAGCTCAAGGTTTAGGGAGTGCATTCAAATAGATATATTCAGTCTGTGCAGACTTCATAATTTTTCATTCCTTCCTTTTATTTAGGAGATAATAATTAAATGTGATTTGAAATTGAATGTAATAAAGTACAGCTTAGAAGTATTTCATGATTCTTATCAAAAATAATTAGATTCTCTGATATTACTTGAAACCACACTACCATAACCTCTATTAAACTTTAAAAAAAGGGAAAAAGAAAGCAGAAGAGAAAGATGGATTTGTCTGTTTTATTGGAATCCAGAATGAAACTCTCTTTAAAGAGATACATTCTATTTTTATTGCCTTAGCTGTCTGGGGAAATCTCTTTCCATGCTTCTTCTACTTTTCACTAAACTAAGATTTGCTAAAGAAACAGCTTCCAATGGCATTTATTCGGTGACAAAAATGTAATGTGAAAATTAAATCTCAGGGAACTGAAGGAAATCGTCAGTGCCCTCAAGTAACATGGAATGGAAATGTACGACTAGTTAGTAGGACATCTGGATCACTTCTAGCACTACAGTACAACTGAACAATTAAAACTATTCCAAAACTACCTTGAGTGCATTGCTACCACTGCTCTTCAGATGCTGGAGTTCATTGACACAGAGGAGGGAAGGAGGAAGGACCTGCTGGCAGCAGAGCCGCATGGCTGCCAGCTGTTACTCTCTGAGATCAATGGCTGGCCATGGACACGACAGCAGCAGATCTGTAGGCTGCCTTATATTTTATGAAATATAACAAGGAAGAAAGTAGAAAGGAACACAGGAAACTATATTTATGTATAAATATATAATTTAAAAACAACCCTAAACAGATCATTTCTCTAGGTTAATTAGGCCTGGTACAAACAATAGCCCATAGCCGCTGTTAAAATTCTGATTTCTTCATAGATAGATTTGTATGAAGAGATTCTTTTCTTCTACTTTGTATGAGAACAGCATGCTCTTTGATGACTTTACTGAAGCTCCCATATCTGTTTCTTTTTCTAAAAAAACCCCACACTCACTTATTTAATGATAACGAGGGTCACACTGGGGAAGAGACACTGCCATTCAGATCTCTGGAATGAAAAGTAGCAGGCCTTGAAAGTGATCTTTTTAATTCATGCTGCTAAATTGAGGATTAGCCTTCATTCTTTTTTCTATATCTAATTCTTTCTTTCAGCTGCCATATATTCTAACGAACGTAAAGCCAAAGTTAGAGTTGGTCTTTTTAATAAAAAGAACTACTCTCTTTACTAAGTTCTTCTATCCTTAGATAAAGAGTGACTACCAGTATCTATTTCTCCGTCATAAGAGAACAAGGCAGACTGACAGAAAGGTGCATAATGCGTACGTTTTTGGTGGGGCAGAGTTGGTACCTGGTTAAAGTGTAATGCTATTGTAGCCTTTTTGAAAGTTCCTTTTATTTTTCATCTATGTTTTATTTAAAGTGAAATATGAGAACACATTTTCATTAAAAATGTTGTGAATAAAATCTTCAAGTATTTGGACCATTAAAAGTACCGCACTTAGAAGTGACAACTGTTTAAAAACACTAAAAAAGCACAACATCCTCAGTTTACTTCTGCTAAGTGCTACTTGGCCATCATAACTTTATTTTTGCTTGTGTACAACCAGGTGAACAGAAATAAACATGGTAAGAGACAAGGTAAAATCTTCAGCTGAATAAGTTTTCCTCAGTGGGAATTTGAAGTCTGTGTGTGTGTGTGTTGTAAAAATAGGGAAGTCTTAAAACATAAATGCTTAAAAGCAACATGAAACTAACATATCTACAAGATATGTTGCTCTGGTTCACCCCAGAAAGGAGCAAAACAATGAACACTGATGTACAGTAATCTTACACTGCTCCATCAGAAGCAGCCTGTGGATTTTGTTTCCTGTTACACAAGCATGGCAATGTTCTACTTTAACTTTACCAGACAGACATGTTTGTTATTACAAATGCACTCTAATACAAATTCTGAGTCTGCTTCATTAATTAAGTTTTCGTTTTCATGTATTTCCTCCAATAGACTCATAAAATGCATCATTTACAATTTTTACCTTACATTTTTTTATCTCTGTTCCCAATATTTCCAATAGTAATTGGCTAATTAAGCTTATGGTTATTAGAAGTTCTCCTTTTGTCCTTCTTAAAATTGATAAAAAATCCAGTGAGGAGGCCCTTTAATCTGATAGATAAAACCATAACAAGATCCAGCATTTGGAAGGTAAAGTTAGAAATATTTAAATTAGAAATAAAGAAATATTTCTATTGGAAATAATAACTTCTTAACATTGTGAAGAATCAAAAAGTATTAGAGCTTAATAAGGGAAGGTTATTTCCTCATGACTCAAAGTCATTTATTAGAGACATGATACATTTCTAAAAGATAGCCTGTAGTTCAGCCTCAAGTTGTTGGCTATTTATGTCATTCTGGTGTCTTTCGTACATGAAATTTGGCACTGCAGGTTCAAAGAGAACTAAACAGCTCGATAGGAACATGTGGCGACAATGCAGCTGAACTAAGCCAATACAGCCACCTGGTAACTAGGGCTGGATAACTCAGTGTAGGAATGTATAGGTAGCTCTTCCAAAGTCAGTTCAAAGTCAGAAGAGCCAACCAATGCTAAGCCTGAATCAATAAATCCTATTGTATCATATGAAGTTAGGTTGAAAAAGCATCTTGAACAAAGACACTCCTCATCATGTCTGTCTTCACCATATCAGTTCTCTTCTGAGGTATCCCACGCTCCAATGAATCTGGTTTGTCAAATAAACCCCCAGCACAGTCTGTAATGGAGAAAGGATAATTAAGCAGCTCTAACATAAAGGTAAGCAAAGAGGGGAACGTGAACCCCATTCTTCAGAATATCACATAGAAGCCATGTCTCAGGCAGAAAGCTTGAGGCAAAGATAACAATAAGCAGGCAGATACCCACCAGGGTGAGGTCTTGTCATTGACAAGCTTTGTAGAAGTGCGTCTGTTTCCTTCATTGTCTCTTTGTGGCAGGTTAGTCCCATTTCTAATGGATGCAACCAGGGTATATGACTAATCTTACAGTTCATCAAGGAAAGGGTTCAAGTGGAGATTTGACCAGCTTGTTTTTCAAAAGGTAACCCACATTGTTTGTGATTGATTGATTTTTGTTCAATAGACTACTTGCATCTGATACTAGCTAAGTAATTAAAATATGCATTTTTCAAAGCAAAGCATGGTACTATGACCAAAGAGATTCCTGTTGAAATTCATCAACAAATTGAGACTAGTACTACTTTGAAAACTTGCTCTTACAGGTCTTAAAAATAAGGCACATGAGCAATATGCTCCAAGGACAAAACCTCAGTCTTTCCTCTGAGCCCTCTGACTTCAGTCAATGAAGACAGATTTTGACATTATTTAGGGAGAGTTCTTTGGTAAATATGCATTTTGTAATCTCCAATGGAAGAATGAATGTAGACAGATCGGTAAATATGTTTTTAGGCAGTATTTAAATTACATATTTATTATGTTCCTGAGAGATTGAAATGGCTTGCTTGGAGCTGTTCCAGTCTGTTATGGTAATCTATTTTTAATGTAATTTATGAAATAGCAGAACCTTAGGACTAAGAGATGGAAAAGACCTATTAGGTCATCCTGTCTATCTCTCTGCCTAGGCAGGATTGTTTCTATAAATGTTACTAGTCACGGGCAAAGCAAATCAAAGTGTATTCAAATAATTCCTTTTCTGAATGGACCTGCAGCTTCTGACCATGATCCCTCTGCTTAAGGTCAGAAAATAGTTACCATTCAAAAAATTATTTAAAAATTAGCAATTTGTGTCCAAACAAAAAGGAATCTTTTAAGATTTAAAAACAAAGTTTAAAGGTACAGCAGCAAATAAAACACAAGTTCAATACACTGATTTTTAAATCCCTCTCATTCCACTATCTTCCAGATGGTAACCTTTAACTACATAAAATGCATAGACAGATAGAGCCTGCTGAACGGCCCATATACCAGCTCTTCTTTTTCTAGCATTACCACGCATCTAAAGTATTGGTGAAGTACTATGGCAGAGCACTAGGTAACCTAATTTGGGTGTAACTGCAGCTTAGGATAGTTTAGAGAAACACTCTGGCTGCTCTAAATTGTAGCAAAAGATGAACAGGAACTTGCAAACAGAAAACCAGCCTGGCCCAATCCTCATGGCCCTGCCCAGCCATCCGGGGGCTGTGTCTGACCCTGGTTCCCTATACCAGACCTGATCCCATCCCCCATTCACAGATTGGCATCTTACATTCTTTATTTACATTCTTTATTTCCTGTTGTACAAACAAAAGCATACATAAGTGCATATATAAATTGTGAGATCCTCTTCTCAAAGTTTACATAGTGCATAAAATGGTGAGTAGTATAAAATATTCATAAAAGGATTTTTGTCCCCCAAGTACAAGCACTGGTAGCCAATTGTAGGAACATCTCTTAGAATCCACTCAGCTTTACTGTGCAGAGGAAAAAATGGAAATAAATTACTTGTCACTAATGCCTTTGGCCTACAGAATACCATAGTGTATCAGTAGTTACTTGATTATCTGGCAGCCCAGGAAATTTGTAAAAGTGTTGGAAAGCTTCAGAGTCTATGGGCTAAACTAAGTTTGATTGTATGCAACTGGACTAGCTTGCCTACCCGAATACATCAGCTGTGTATCTGTACCAGTGTTTAATTCAGTCTGTAAAATTTGCCTAAGATGCTGAGTAAGTCCTCAGGTGTTTATCCCCCACTGAGTGTCATGTTACCATAATTAAACTTTTGGGAATATCTGAGCTAGCAGATAGAGTACTCTATATTACAGTCAGAAATGTGACTTCATTAACTACAGGCCAGTCAGCCTGACCTCGGTGCCTGGGAAGATCATGGAGCGGCTCATCTTGAGTGAGCGCACCGGGCAGGTGCAGGACAACCAGGGGATCAGGCCCAGTCAGCATGGCTTCATGAAAGGCAGGTCCTGCCTGACCAACCTGATCTCTTTCTATGACCAGGTGACCCGCCTAGTAGATGAGGGCAAGGCTGTGGATGTTGTCTACCTGGACTTTAGTAAGGCCTTTGACACGGTCTCCCATGGCATTCTCCTGGAGAAGTTGGCAGCTCACAGCTTAGACAGGTGTACTCTTCGCTGGATAAAAAACTGCATGGCTGAGCCCAGAGAGTGGTGGTGAACGGAGTTAAATCCAGTTGGTGGCCGGTCACGAGCGGTGTTCCCCAGGACTCAGTTCTGGGGCCGGTTTTGTTCAATGTCTTCATCAATGATCTGGATGAGGGGATTGAGTGCACCCTCAGAAAGTTTGCAGATGACACCAAGCTGGGTGGGAGTGTCGATCTGCTCGAGGGAAGGAAGGCCCTGCAGAGGGATCTGGATAGGCTGGGTTGATGGGCCGAGGTAAATTGTATGAGGTTTGACAAGGCCAAGTGCTAGGCCCTGCACTT
>WAAD01012273.1:3957-32583 GCA_013389945.1 Fregata magnificens | reverse complement strand
GAATTAACCCTATCCCAGCCAAAACCAGCACAACAACCCATTCAGGTGTATTCACGTAAGTCCCCATTCTCCAGCCTATAGTCTCCACACTACAGCACTAAAAGCTGAGGAGGAGCCACAGCCCATAGCGGCTATAAACCATTAAATGTCCCTTTAGGCGGGATTAGAAACTCCAAATAAACTGTGAAAACCCCAGACTAGTCAAGACCAGTCAGTACCGAAATTGGGAAACAAAACCTATAATACTAGAGAGGACCTTCTACCGAAACTCAACAGCTCCTTGCTGTGCTGTTTTTCTGCCTATAGTATAACTGGGGTTTACTCATCCACTCTGGTTATCCTGGCACTCAATGATTCCATATGGCCCACACTGAATTTGTGACTCATTTGTTGAAAAAGTGTGAGATAAAACTTAAGAAACTGCCTACTCTTTACCACTTCTTATTGCATAACTTTACCATTGTTTTTTTAATGTCTTAAACTGTTCCTTGGTTCAAAGGTTAAATATTGTGGCTCTCTCCTTTCTCACATGACCAGATGAAATCCAGCATTGTTAATTGTATTTGCATACCAAAGGTCATCTAGGTCCTTAAATTTTAATGCTCTTTCTGGGTCTCTCTTCCCTATCTCTAAAAAGCAGTAAATCAAACTTTCATTACTTTGCCTTATTGCTGTGGTTTAACCCCAGTAGGCAGCTAAGCCTCACACAGCCATTTGCTCACTCCCCTCCAGTGGGATGGGGCAGAGAATCGGAAGGGCAAAAATGAGAAAACTCATGGGTTAAGATAAAGACAGTTTAATAGGTAAAGCAAAACCTGCACACACAAGCAAAGCAAAACAAGGAATTCATTCACTATTTCCCATCGGAAGGCAGGTGTTCAGCCATCTCCAGAAAAGCAGGGCTCCATCATGTGTTAATTGGGAAGACAAATGCCGTAACTCTGAACGTCGTCCTTCCTTCTTTCCCTGAGTTTTTATTGCTCAGCACAATGTCATATGATATGGGATATCCCTTTGGTTAGCTGGGGTCAGCTGTTCTAGCTGTGTCCCCTCCCAGCTTCTTGTGTACCCCCAGTGAGAGAAGCAGAAAAGGCCTTGACTCTGTGTAAGCACTGCTCAGCAATTACTAAGACATTCCTGTGTTATCAACACCATTTTCAGCACAAATCCAAAACATAGCCCCATAGGAGCTGCTGTGAAGAAAATTAACTCTATCCCAACCAAAACCAGTACACTTACTTAGACTGTGAAATGTTTATATTTGAGACTAATCTGTTTTTGCAGGCCTTTTTATAGGAATACACTCAGTTGTATCCCTAGGAATTATGTGAATTTGTTTGAATTTTGTTTCCCAATAGTTTCTGTGATAATCCAATTAAGTACTAATATTATAGTGATGACTTGCCTCTCCAAATAAGCTTTTGTTGGAGATCTTCACCAACATCTTCCTTTGCCACCAAGCCTAAAGATCCAAGCTCTTCGTTTGTCTCATAGAGTGCTATATAGCCTAACCTTATGTATGGCAGTATTTTTCTCCATGAGTTTGGTTCTGAACTTGTGAAATACTGAGTTTACCTGACCTTCTTGACTCTAATGATGTAAGTGGGGATTGAAATCATTGAGCAATTTATTGGTTTAGACCCCTTCACTTCCTTAATCTCAGAAGATTACTTCCAGTCACACATGGTCAGCAGGGTACTAGCCTTTCTAACATACTCTTTTAGAGCAGTTTCAGACATCTGACTTCTTCCAACCCTCATGTCTATGAGATTTCTCTCTCTTGGTACAAACCAGCTACTCAATAGGTCTCAAAATAACTTTCCTTCTTTTACACAGTATTTTGTTTGTTTTTCACTGACAGTAAATTCTAGTGTTATGGTTCACCATGTGATCCTGCACTATTCTTGTTAATTATACAGTGAGATGATCACAAGCTGAGAGTTGTAAAATAGATGAAGTGAAGCAATGCTTTAAGCCAAGGCTACATTCTCTGGGCTGCTGTTCATATGGATAATAGCATTACCAAAAAAAAAAAAAAAAACCAGCAGGTATCTCTTTGATGCCTGGTAGACAAAAATCCAACCCAAGTGCTGCTGGGGAGGAGAATGCTGATATGAAATAGACTTGAAAGGAAAAAAACTGCAATGGCATGTCCAGCAAGTTGCCAGTAAAGTTGTCTGACCTCTAAGGGAAAATGAATGAAAAGAAAATAGAGAAGCAGAGCAAAAGTAAAAAGCTCAGAATTCACAGATAGCACACCTGCAGAAATTATGTTGCTGAAACTAGAAAACCTAGAAAACAATAAATGTAAAAATAACATCACAAAAGCAGGTGTGCTGGTGTGGGGTAAGAAGGCTCTAGCGAAGGTGGAAGTGCCCTTAATTACTTTTTTCCACATTTAAAAACCTTCCTTTCCTTAATGAGTATCCACATATGTTTTCACCAGAAAAATAACCCCAGAAAATGTTCCAGGCTTCTGGAAATCCTCCACAATCAAAATAAAAAGAAATAAAAAATGGGAATAATCTTGTGATTTGCAGTAAGACAATCCAACACAAAAGTATGAGTCAGTATGGCATTCTTGTGTGGAGATCTAACGCAACTGAGGGGAGTGAGAAGAAACTAGAAGAGCTAGTTAAAACAATTTCTTTCAATGACAAGTATAGATCCTGAGACATTTCCAGGGATTTTAAAAGGAAACCACTACTCAGTTTCTTCTCCCTCTTCTTTAAAAAACAAAGAAACCATCCCACTAAAAACATGCATATGAAAACCACAAAGAACCGCCTTTCCAATATATCACAAAAGAAATCCAAATGTACCAGCCTAATAGGCTATTGAACATCAATGACTGGAAAAAATATAGTCAGTGAGTAATCTGTTCAGATGCACAAAGGACAGATGCTCACAGGACACAAGTGGCATCTCTAGAGAAAATCAGTTAAATTTAAATCTGATGTCAGTGCAGCCCTTCCCATTGTAAACACAGGCACTTTGAGCACAGATGCTGATGTTCTTCCAGCACCAGCAGCACCCCAATTAACCATTACAGGAGTGTCCCCAAAATCCTCCTTGGCAAAATAGCCTGGATGTTAGCAAGTGGGAACCTCCAGGTACATGCATGTGACCTCGAAGAACAGCAGGGACCCCTGGGTGCACATAGGCAACCTCGCAGGGGTTTCTCCCCATCATGTGCATTGGGGGTTGCAGGGAGCAGCACAGGCCATGTAGTGCTGGAGCATCTGCATCTCCCATGGAAGGTGGGTGCATGTAGGGACTGTACCCTATAGCGAGAGGGATGCTGGTAATCCACGCAACCTGTAAGGTGTGTGTTGGTGGGGGTGCATGTAGCCATGTGAATGTGCATGTGTTTGCATACATATAGGTGTGATTAGAACTTCTCAGGTTTTGTTTTAGAAGGTTGTTTAGAAATTTGTAGGTGTCCATTAACATTCTGTATCTAGTATTGTGGTTTGTTGATTGTCTTGCTGATACAAATCCTGAATACATAGTTCACTGATTGCAAGTTAATTACATGCTGTTAATAAATCAATAAATTGCTTCAATCCTATTCTGACTTTAACTACATGAACTGAGCAGTTTTTCCCTGCGACAGGCATCACAGGGGTGTTTTATGCTTGTGGGTTGTTTTGGGGATTTTTTTTTTTAGTAGAGGCAAAATTGAATTTGTTTTCACACTGAACCAACTAAAAACTGTGAGAAGAGCTAGAAGGGTGCCCGGTCCAGAGTGATACTTTGGACATGGTTTATCAGTTTGGCCTCAAAACTCTGCAAACATATCTTCATGGCTCTGGCACAACCTCAGAGCTCAGCCAGAACAAATCTGAACCTGTTCAAAATGCCAACAAAGCAAGACCACATTTGCTTCATGTTTGTCATATTAAAAAAATAGTTGGTGGAAGCTGCCTATTATGTGGATACTAATGCAAAGCAAAATCAATGAGAATGCCTGCTCTGTCTCACAGTCAAAAGGAAACCTAGACCATTTTTTTGCCAGAACTAAAGTCGATTAGAGAACTGGGGATTCAAAACTTTCAGTCAGATTGGGCCAATGAAATTTGGCCTGAAATACTTAGATGACAAATGAAAGCAGTTTCAGTGCTATGTAGCCTGCACTGGAACACCAGTCTAATCATATATTGCTCACAATAAGGCTTTGCTTAAACACTGGCCAACATAGGTCTGGGCAGTGACAATACATCAGCACCTTATAGATGTGTATAGTAAAGTGTGTGTGTAGAACCATACAACCACTGTAAGCAGTTCTATTAATTGGGAAGGATGTATCGAGCAAAACTGTAATGGGACTTCTTCTGGGTCTGCTGCTTCTCAGTGTTTTCAGTAGTGACTGGGGTGGAGAGCGTACTTATGTGTATGGGCACCATCTAACACCACTGTCTCATGTTCAGCTTGTGATCCACTAAGTGGCCAAGATCCTTTACTAAAAAACGGGTGCTGACTCAGTAACTTCTTTCCCTGCTTTATATACTGGAGAACCAGATCAGAATTTTCTTGAGAAGTTGGGGGAACGATCTAAAAAATAACTTGAAAAGAATGATGCACAACTTAATAGGGTGTGTAAAGAGCAATATAATTTGTACGATATGAAATAGTTCTTTCATTTTCCTGAGCACTGCATACTGTGCTCAGTCTCAGCAAGCACACTGTGTTTCATTTTCTGAACTGCATTTCAGAAAAAGTGTGGACCAGTTTCAAAAGAAGCTAAAGGAGACCAGCCGGGAATTGTCAGCAATCTAGAAAGCAAGACCGATGAGGACAGTTTGAAACAATTGGGGTAGTTTAGTTTATAGGAAAGAAGACTGAGAGCAGACATAATAATGTAAAAAGTAGCTGTAGAGAGTAAAGGACTAGACCGTTCATGTCCCCTGTGGTTACAGCAAGGGTAATGGGTTTAAGCTGGTTCGACAGAGATTCAGCTTCAACTGTAAGAAAAGAAAATTTATGAGTCCTGTCACCGAGTTTAGGGAGGCTGTGTTTTAAAGAGCACATCTGTGAGGAACAGTCAAGGACAGTTAATCGTGTATTGGGGCAGCAGAATAGATGAGATGACTTCTTTATCTTCTTTCAGTCCATGTTTTTTGATCACACAGTTCTTCTGGATCACATGTAATTCAGAAGTAATGGAAAACTCCCTGCGGCTTGCAGTGTTTCCCTTACCAGGACTGCATCTTTTGTTCCATCTGCAACAACATGCCGTAGTGCTCTGATGACAGTGTCTGAAAAAATCAGCCATAGACGTCTTCCTCCCCACTTCTACCAAGGAATCTGTGCTCAGATGGCCAGAGGGGCCTGTGGACACATGTTTTGCCATAAAGGCAACTGTCATGGATTGGCAAGGGAATCATCCAGACATAAACTGTGCCTGATGAGAGAACTGTGAAAACCAGAAGGATTAAATGGAAGGGAAACTTGCTTTCTTAGAAGGTGGTGGAGCCCCTTCTGTGGTCTGACGAGGGAACTCAAGGAAATAATGTTTAAAAAGACAAATTAAAAATGTAATGGCACTGTCTGAAATAACAGAAATATTGTGAAAGAATTTGTATTCATGTGTGAATTACAGCTCTTCTGTTACAGAGTTAGTGCTGTAACCTAAAAGATTGGAGGTTATAGCAGCTCACCATCTTATTATATGAAAGAGAGCTGCGTTTTATAATAGATAAAGAGCAAGCTGATAAAAACTGAGGGGGTTAATAATAAATTATGTTTAATATCAAGGAAAAATGTAGAAGCATAAAATACTGGCCCTTTAAATGAGGGAAAACTAGGAGTTGAGGAAAGGTGAATGGAAAAGCCTTGATATTTTGTCAGCAGAGACATGCAGAATGGTATCATGATGCTGGTTTCTAGCCTTGAATCCACATACAAATTACCCTTTTGTATTCAATATCATTCTGTTGGTTTGTAGCATACCACGTCTGGGTAAATTAGCTTTTCAAAAACATTGCAGTACTGCTATTCAGTGCATAGTCTAACCATGTCACAAGGTGATGTACTGCACTTCCACTGTGCTATCTACTGATTTACATCAGTGAATTATAAAGCATTTGATACCTTTAATAGAGTGGCATGTTTTGTTTTTTGAAAGAGTTGTGTATTTGCTGTATAGTCAGAGCAATATATTTTATTGAAGTAGAGCATATGTAGCGCCAAGGAAATGAACTTTACAAATAAATATTCACTCATGCACAGAACAAGATTTTTCTTCTAGTCTTACAGAAAGCACCCATAAGATTGTTTAATATTAATGTGATAGAAAGAATCAGGTTCTTTTCATATGAATGACCCATATCCTCTGAAACCAAACTTTACTTTCTTTTAGTTTGTTGAACATCTGGTGACTCTCCTAAGGACTAATTTCGAGTATCTTCACAGTATTCTTTTCTGGGTTAACAAATCTCTAAATTCTGAAATATGTGGGATGAGATGATTATAATTTTTACAGTTTAGCTACAGCAATGAAACAGAATTGCTATTTCCCTTGTAGCAGATTTGATTCAACAGCAACATATAGGACTACATTAGTGGCATACCCTAAATTACAGAGGTGTGTTAGGGGTAAGCACTCCTTACATAACTAGCCCTACTGAACTCATCTCCACCCTCTTTCCACCAGCAGGAAAATTTCTAGTTGCAGACTAAGAGTATCTTGTGATATGCTGGTATGTCCTCTTCTGGCTCAGTAAATCATGGCACTGGGATATCTACATTGGATGAAGAAAGATGGAAGGTGAGGTGCACTGCTTTTACCAATTAATAAAGAGACAGGTGCCTTAATAAGGGATGGAAATAATGCCATAAAACTAAAGCAAGTGACATCAACTAATCTTGCAGTGATTACTTTGGCCAGAGCCTTAATAGTATTAAGGTATCTAATTACCACCAATTTCAATCAGAGGAGTTGAATACCTTTGGAGATATACGTTTAGATACCTTAAATAACCCTGGGAATATGGACCATTGTTCATCTTTTGCTACGTTTCTCTTCCATGTTTTTCTTCTTTCTTATTTTCTTACTTAGTCATGGCTCATATCTTCTAAATTATTTTGAGATACTTAATATAGTAAAGAATCAGCTGAGATTGACAAGGGCCTCTGGAGGCCATTTAGTCAAACCCCTCCAGTCAGAGCAGGGTCATCTACAGCAGGTTGCCCAGGACCATGTCCAGTCAGATTTTGAATATCTCCAAGGATGGAGACTCCACATAATCTCTGGGCAACCTGTTCCAGTGTCTGACCACCTGACACCCCACCTCCTGACACCCTGCCCCTTGACCAACATTGTCAGAGTAAACAGACTGCTAACACCATGCCAACTGACACCCTGCCCCTTGACCAATACTGGCAGGGTGCCACCCTCATTTAATGTAAGGTGTGATTCTCTCAAATCACGATACCATTGGTAGAGCCAAGGGGTGGTGTGACTTTTATCCACATTCAAAGGGCATTTGCATGATTGGCTGTTGCTGCCAGATGGCCCGGACACTAAGTGTCCCTGGCAGCCTGCCAGAGCCATGGCATTGCTTATGATCCTGTGTTTGCTATCAGTGATCGGGTGAGTTGCCATATGGGCACATTGTTGCTCATCTTTCTTACTGCCTTGATAAAGTTTGGTGTATAAAATGTTGTCAGACTCCATTACTGTTTGGACCACACCACCCTCACAGTGAACTGACGGCCCCAGGCTGAGGTGGAGAAGAGGATGTGGCTGCAGGCTTCAGGTGGGGCTGGTCAGGGACATTAATGCCTATAAAGTGCCATCAGGGTGTCTCAAAAGCCTTGTTTAATTCACAATAAACAACATCCACTACTGTTCCCTCATCCACCCAACCAATAATATCATCCTAGAAGGCTACCAAGTTTGTCCACCATGACTTCCCCTTCACAAATTCATGCTGACTGCTACCAATCACCTTGTTAACATTCACATGTTTGGAAATGGTTTCGAGGGTGATTTGTTCCATCACCTTCCCAGGAAGTGAGGTTGAGGATGACCAGCCTGGGTACTTCTTGCCCTCCTGGAAGATAGGAATGTTTGTTTTCTTCTGGTCCTCAGGAACTCCCAGTGCTTCCCTGTTTGTGGGCATATGTTTAGGGTGGGCCGCTTCTGCCCTGTTTTGTAGTTTTCAAGCTCTCTTGTTCATATCTGGTACTTATTACTAGCAAAGAATAATACATTATTCTTCTATATTATAGTACATGCTATTCTGCATGTATCACCAGACAGAAATTTTCAACACAGTGTCATAGTCCTGACACAATTAACAGCTAACTGAGATTCACTCTTTCAAATGGAAGAGTGTTTTTATTGCAGAAGGAAGATCCCTGATGACACACTAAAATTCTCATCGGTCAGGATACACAACAGAATAACAAAAGTAAAGCTTTTGCTGACAACAGATGTGTTGTCATACTAGAAATAGAAGACCAAGAAAAAGGCAAGGCTGTTGCCTTCATCAAGGTTAACCCTGAAATAAGACCTTTCATTAATATTTTATTTTCTAATTCATTTCTTGTGACACAGAATGATAAAAATGTTCATGGAAAAACCTTCTTAGCACCCTAACAATTAATTAGACCTATGTAGAAACAAAAAAATAATAATTCACAAATAATGAATAAACTCAGTGAGCCAATAAATCAAAATAATATGCCTCTACTAATCCCAACTTTTCTCTTATACTATGGCTAGAAGTGAGTGGAAAATTAACATTTAACAACACAACCACTAAATGTAATCTTTCTATTGCTGTAAATTCCGCATATGTGGATGGACTTTGGTTCTTATTAGGTTTGTCATTATTTGAAATTATTCCATGTATGGTATATGTAGTTTCATTTTAAGCTATAGGATAACATTCACAAAACCTTCCGGCTTAACTTTTCATTATGCCCATTTTGCATTTGGCTTCTTCATCCAATATGCTTTATAGCAGCTCATCAGTACATCAGAAAACACTAAAAAGCTTGTATTTTGGTGATCAGAAGGGTTGTAGTGTCTGTTTCCACAAGCATCCTAATGGATGCAATTTTTCTTGCATGAGTATTTAAAAGACAAAAACCAACAGGAAGGCCATCAAATTAATTAATCATTTTCATTCAAGCGTGTTCTGTAGTATTTGGCCTGCCCTGGCATTGTCACTGAATACCAAATGCTTCATCTTGCCAAGTACAATGTGAAATTGACTTAGAAACATAAATATCGTTTGATTGTTGTCATCTTTTCTCTGATATTAAAGTATTCAAATATTCCTTTCCAGAGAAAGGACTGTCTTGAGCTTATAGCTCAGGAATTTGCATTGAAGGCAAATCGAACCCTGGGCTGCATCTGCACGGTCATTACTTGCAAAGATAGAGATGTGATCACCACACTCTACTCAATGCTTGTCAGGCCTAGAGTACTGTGTTCAGTTTTGGTCCCCATAATTCAAAAAAGGTGCAGAGAGACTGGACAGGGTCCAAAGGAGGGCCACGAAGATGATCAAAGGGCTGGAGAACCTGCCCCATGAGGAAAGACTGAAAGAGTTAGGTCTCTTCTTCCTGGAGAAGAGAAGGTTCAGGGGGGAACCTCATCACAGTATGCCAGTACTTAAAGGACGGCTACAAAGAGGACGAAGACTATGTCTTCACAAGAAGCCACATGGAGAAGACAAGGGGCAACAGGTACAAGTTGCACCAGAAATGGTTTCACCTTGGTATAAGAAACACATTTTTTACAGTGAGAACGATGATTCACTGGAACAACCTCCCCAGAGATGTGGTGGAGTCCCCATCACTGGCAGTTTTCAAGAATTGGACAAGGTGCTAGATAATCTCATGTAGGCTCCCTTTCCTACGAAAGGTTGGACCA
The DNA here is from genome assembly GCA_013389945.1 of Fregata magnificens. Classification (NCBI taxonomy): domain Eukaryota; kingdom Metazoa; phylum Chordata; class Aves; order Suliformes; family Fregatidae; genus Fregata; species Fregata magnificens. Next base: position 22,694 of record WAAD01012273.1, on the reverse strand, counting down.
GATGATCTTTCAAGATCACTTTCAACCTGGGCTGTTATATAATGCTATGAATACTACTCCTGACTCTGCCACAGCTGCTGGCACCTAAAGTCTTAGGCCTAGAATCTCAAAGTTATTTAAATCCCCAACTCCTGATAAAAGCAACAAGAGTAAGGTGCCAGAGTAGGGTCCATGGCCGTTGTCTTTAGAATGAAGAATAAATAAACCCCTTTTTTTTTTAAATCAAATTAATTATCTATTTGTAATAATAAACTCCTGAGGTAAGAATGGTCTTGTAGCTAATATTCTGTTGTTCCAGCCCTAATAAGGCCTTTGGCTAATATGCTGTTATAAAGATAAAATGCAGTTCACCAAATGGTAGCAGAATTCAGCAGAAATATTTCTATAGGTTTTCATGAGATTTTGACAGGACTCATCAACATTTGGGGTAGAATTATCTCACCATTGCTCTAATTAAGTTACAGCATTATTCTGGAATAGTTCACTTCTAAAATAGCAATACCTAGTTCTGACTATGTGTAGAATTTCCAGAAATTTCTAGAACATGTTGACCAGAAAATTTTCTTTTGCATGCACAGTATAGGGAGAGACATTCTGTGGTTTGGAGTTCTTCTTTTTTTATTCCTTTTTAATAACTATGATGCATTCTTTTTCCACTAACAATGAGTTCCATTTACAGCTTTACGTATTTTCCTGAAAACCCAACCAGATGTTCTTCATGAAAGTGGACTTTTTTTCAGGAACATTTTGGTTTATCTGAAAAGCTACTTCATATCATTAAATCTGGAAAAACTTTCAGCTAGTGCTAGTTTTCACAGATTTCTAAAAGACTGAAGGATACTTTGCAGACCTCTTCCTGAGAGCCAAAGTGGGAATAACAGAGTTGATCTTTTATCTTCTTCTTGGCATTCTGTTGTAGGTATCATTAAGCATGACAGTTTTTAAAAGTCTTCTGTTTCAGAATGCCCATTTACAGAACTTGGTATAAAACCCTGTCTCTCCTGTGAGAGCACAAAGCAATTTAAAATGCAACCTGATTTAATATAATTGCCATGTTCCAGTCCCTTACCTCTTCACTTAAGAAAACAACAATTTTTATGAGTTTGTTATTTTTCCTTTTTAAATACACTTTTCAGATAAACTGTAGCAGCCAGCAATTTCTTTCTCCCTTGATAAAAATACAGTGAAAACAAGCTCCCTCTCACACTCACCCTTATTAAAGAAGACACAGAAGGGACACCTATCCTCTCAGGTGAGTCAGAGAGAGCACTGCCAAGGGTAACAGAATGAAAAATTTGGGTTTCATGACAATAGACAAGTCATTGTCTTCATTCCATTGTTTATTCAACACATCTCACTTCACAAAGAGGAGTAGATGTTCTCAGATGATGTATTCAAACATGCCACCCTCAAGTCTTCTTCCTCAAAGAACACATTACAGCATGTGTCCCTAAAGCTCCATCCTCAAGATCCAGTATGGGAACCAACGGGAAGGTACTGAATCTTCCATCTCCAGATCTCTGATGGTCTGTGAGTAAGATACACTAGCTCTCCTATTTAGCTGCATGATCCCTATTAAAACAGGTAAAAAATGTTTCCCCCCCTTCACAAAATATCAGTGGTAGTAGTAGTAAAAATAAATATATTTATAGTACTAGCAACAAGAAGAGCATTAAGAGCGGTAGAAATGTTGCTAATATTAGTGAATCCACACTTCCCCAAAGTCTGTTGGACACCCAACAGAAATACATCAAAGCCAGTACCGAGCCAAATTCTCTATTACCAAATCCAAGTGTTTAAAATTAATAAACTGGACCTTATTCCTGCAGCTCTTTCTGGCTTCATCGAATGAAATTATGAAAGTGGCATAAATATTTGAGGATTTACAGAAATATACAATATATGTAATGAGTTCTATACATCTTGTGTATTTGAAACCTTGACAATTTACTGAAGCTGTGTTTTCAAGCTCTGCTTCTCTACAAAGTTGAGATGCAGATTTAAAAAAAAAAGGTTGAGATTCTCACTTAAACATATTTCCTGCAGCTAAGATTTTAAGAAAAGCATCACAAATGACAAGACCATCAATAAAATTTTAAGAGCTGACAACATATAAAAATCAACATTGTCCTGTTGAAGTCAATGGAGTTATACTGATTTTGTACTAGCTGAGAATCTCATCCATTGTTTCTCCTGCAAATAATTTATAGTCTAATTAAGAACTTATTGCTCTGTCAGCACTAAGTAATGCAGCAGGTAAGGAACCAGAGTTTTAGAGAGGATCTCTCTCTTGAGTTTATGTAGTGACCAGTATTACAGGCTAAATTGTTCTGGCAACAACATGGACAACAGCTTGTACAGCTTCAGATGTCACATAAATTAGGTAATTTTTTAATCCTTTGAGGCTCTCCCTCTCAAATCTCTGCAACTACAGTCTAATTCAGCAGCTTAGGAACCCACCATGGGTGGGGCCCCAAGCCATGACATACTTGTGTATACCATTATGTGCAATCGCAGGTTGGGACAAGCCAGAACCATCTCTTCCTTTCTACTGCATGGAGTAAGAACTTTTTAAGTTAATATCATATGCCTACTTCCAGTGCCCGGCAGTGAGCCTCCCCCGGCTCAATAAATAATGTTCTCTGCTTTTGGAGTAGAATGAGCTTTGTTATCATAATGCCAATATCTCAGTTTAATCATCACAACTGAATTCGGGGCCTCTGAGCCGGTCCTCTGCATCTAGAGGTGCAGCAGACAAGCACATCAGACCACATCAGGCTCAGCAAGCCCTACGACAGTTCCAGTCACCACTACGCAACACCAAAGAGACGGATGAATCCAGCCGAGTCGGTGGAAAGGGATAAGAACTTTTAAAGTTAGTGTTCAAATAGGTACTCAAACCTCTATAACGGCTTCAAACTTCTGTGATCTGCATGCAGAATGACCAGACATCAATGCAGCCCAGGAAATAATGATGTAATATTGATGATTCACTTGACTTGCTTCTACTAGCTGGACAACATTATTCTTCTCTAAGTATACTGGTAGATTCTGAATTGTTGACAGAGACTGCATAGACTTTGACATATATATTCTGTAGGAATAACTGAAGTGCTGGGAAGCGCAGCACACAAGTGTTGCAGAGGCGGGGGATACTAATAGTAGCAGTATTAACCATAATGGTTGTTTGACTAGCCTAGATTCTTGTGAAAGATGCCATAGTTCTCACAAATTCTTTTAGGAAAGAACAGAAAAAATGGTATGACTGCTGGGTAAGGTCCTGGCCATTGTAAAAAAAGAAAAAAAAAAAAGTTTATTAAAATCATCCTGTTAAACATTCTAAACAACAGGAGGAAAGCACTGTGAAGGACGAACTGGTTGTTATGCTGAGCAAACTGGGGAAGATGTGCCATTGAGAACCTTGAACAATGTTGATAAGAAGAAGCCTAAACAAGTCACAGAAAATGTTAATAATGCCTTGGAGGAATAACTATTAAGGACATGAGGAGTCTGCAAAATCTGTGTTACAGTGCAAAGAGAGAACTGAAAGTCATAGGAGAGAATAAAATAAATTACTCTCAGAAAAAGTCATTACTAGGTGAGCCAGATTAGTCAGAAGATCCAATGGTTAAGACAGTTTGAAGGTAAGTCAGTGGCTGAGTCAACTGAAACTGAAAAGTTGATCAAGACAATGGAGTTTATTTGGAACAGTATTTTGATTTTGTGAGAGCCAAGGAGGGATCAAAGCCGAAACAGCAGAGATGGTACATAATGTTATGCATATGATTACACATTAAAACAACTATATCAGTATAAAAGTGTTTTAAAATGACAAAAATGCATTGTAGATTTGAAGCAGAGGGATGAAAGAATATCACGATAGTCCACATTTCAACAGGAATCACAGGGAAGGAAGTGGAATCCACACTGAGGTACAGAGTTTGACAAACTTGCACCCTTGGCTTCTCTACAAGAAACTGAAGTAGAACTATGTCTGCATAGCAAATTTACATGGAAAAGAAGATACTCTACCTGAAATAGTTGCCTAGGAAAAGTATAGAAACATTACAAGGTGATACTATAAGTATTTAAGAGTACTTAACTTCTGATGAAGAAATAAAGGTATATCAAAGCTATTCCGGTTTAGAGAAACAGCAAGTTCTTGGGAAGGGGGAATTAATGGTAAAAAATATGGCCAAGGCAGTGAAAAAATATTCCATCACAAATACATAGAATTTTGTGGCAGTATTGCATTGAACAAAGATTGATATAAGGGAGCTGGGCAGAGGACCCAGGCTAAATTTAACATTTTTTGCAAGACATGGAACATGAATTTAGGGTGAACAGACTTTATGATCATAGAAAGAGTACAACAGGCTGAAAATGAACTAGAATGTCCTGGAACAGATTTTTTGTGTGACAAACTACTCTTGAACAGACAGAAAATGGACTGAATGTATCTTGGATAACGTTCTAACATTAAAAGAGGAATGAAATGCCACTGGGAGTAAGTCACTGTAAAGACACCAATGTGAGATTTGTAGTTAGAAATAAATGGAAAGAAGACTAACAGAGTTAGAAAAGAAGAGTTACGTATAGATTTACAAAAGAAGGTGTCAAGTTTTAAATGGAATGCAAACCTGAGAAAAGAAATGAAAAACAGATTTAGGTGTGAACCAGTACATTAAATGTCTAACATCCCTTTATACTCAATGGAAAGAATAGAGTTCAGACACCTGACAAAAATCTGGATGTCTACTTCAAGATAAGCTCAAGTTTCACTGTATATAATGAGTAGGGGTTTGCCCCCCTGTACACGTCTCCTGCCATTTACAACGCCCTATGGGAGACTCTAGTGGCACCTGGGCACCATTGCCTGAATGTGGGTATCCAGCACCATTTATGATGCTCCAAGGAATTCTCTCTGGCCTTCAGCTGCCACTCCAGAAAGGCCAGGGGGTTCACATAGTTCTGCATCATAGCTAACTGCCTTGTATAGACAACTTGTACAACCTAAGGCACCCATAAAGACCGTAGATGTTCATTTGTATGCACTTAAATTAAGCCCCCCAAAAACCTATACATATATACATGGAAGCGCCTAAATATAAGCATCTCAAGTTGGAACTAGTTTTTACCCAGAAAGTTTAATTATGGATATATAGAAGATCACTCACAAAAGATAAAGGAAAGAGACACAGTAGAAAAAGTGTAAATCTAGAATATATGATATGTGGCCAGAACCTAGAGACTATTAATCATATGTAAGCAGATGTACCAGATTCACTAGAGATCAATATAAAATACAGAATTGACAGTCTTAAGTGCTAGGAGCTTTGCAGGAATTATGGGCTCGAAACAGAAGAGATGCCATACTGTCAGAAGTGCAACAAAATGGTAGATAAGAAAGATACAAAAATGTTATTAGACTTCTGAAAATCGTTTGTGTTCATGAAGTGCATTGAAGAACACCAAATATGGGGCTTATATAAAGGAAGGGAAAAGAGTGCCTCCCTATGGACTTTGCTGTTTTATAATTCGTTTAATTAAAAATTAAATAAAAAATGGCAAATAGGATCTGGCAGAAACTGAAGAAACTGTGGGGCATGAAAAATATAAGCATAAAAGCAATTATTTGCTGTGCACTAGAATCTCATGATATATTATCACAGCAGTACTGTGCACACTGAATATAGTCACACTGAATATAAACATGACAGAAAGCAACCTTGATGGGAACGCTTGCAATACTGAATAAGGTGATAAAATTCTGAACTCACTTACAACAGTCTAAGTTAGAGATACATTAGTAGTTATGCTCCCATTGAGAACTCAGGTAATGGGAAGAAATAACAATAATATATAGTTTTTATGTGGGATGATCCAAATGCCTTTGACTTCACTAGAGCTAAGCAGTGAGCATGTATTTAACTTTGAAGTCAATGACTTCGTAGATATTTCTATAGAGATGAATCTCACCTTCTAGATAAAATAAGCTATGGATTTCGCAAGTGATTCATGTATTTGGCTTATGACTTTTCACTGAACTAGATTATATACTTTAGAAGATCACCAAACATGATTTATCAGCTTAAGCGATTTTGCATCTACACATCCTTTTCTGAATAGATCAAATGATTAATTACCACTATTGTTTTAAAAAAAAAGTAATGTTAGTTGATAGCTATCTAGAAATGTACAGTACCTGAAATATGATCAGTAGATTAAAGTGTTCTGTGCCAGTCAGGTAGGTTAAGATGAAGACTTCAGCTAAAAGAAGTACAGTAATTTTTCAGACCAACACATGCCAAAAATGCATTTGGCTGTTAAAGTAGCTGCACTTTTTTTTTAATTGACCCTGTATAGAGGTCATATGTATTCTGAAATTCAAAAACTGTGAGGAACCTGAGCTTCTGCCATAAGTTGGACCTACATATACTCAGCATTTTTTTACTCTTAAGAAGTCTAAATAAACATTCAGAATCCTAACTGTACTTATGCTTGCTTGAAATGTTGGTTGTATGTGTATACTAAAGATTGGAAACTATTCTTGCATATTGTTGTCTCATACAGATAAAGAAACCTCTTTAGCCATTGTGAAAATACATCTGAGAGAAAGTACTGATTAGAGCAGCTAACACAAGTTTGAAACAGGTAACAAGTTAACCAGATGAAGAATGGAGTACCTAAGTCAGACAACAAGATATTTTAGAGAGAGGGCTGTGTCTGAAATTCTGATCATTACTATTTTAGTAATCTCTGGTAGTCCTTGAAGACCATACCTGGCAGGTATATACTAACCTCTGTCCCAGTTTGCAAGCCTCTGCAGAAACATTATATACCCCAAAGCTTGCTCCAGAACATACCATGAACAAAAAAATGAGCTAGAACTTGCTTTAGGGTGTTTTATTGAAGGCAGTGGCAGTTGTGTTTAATTTTCAGTGATAGAATTTGTCTTTACTCAAAATTAATCTACCTTACCCAGAGAGATAAAGCCAGACTGGCATAAATTTATGAGATAAATTCAGATGGCTATTCATGTGAGATGAGGATTTATCCAAAATATTGTGTGTTCACCAGTTCCAGAGCTTTTTAAAGTGTTTGAGCCTAAAATACGTTGGTTTTTTTGTTTACCCATAACATAAAGAAACCTCCTGATATTATTTCTGTTGATTCTGTTTACAACAGAACCAGTTTGTTCTAGATTAGCAAGTAATTTAATCAGTGTCTCCAAGCTCTTAGTGACTTAAAGATTTTAAAATCAATATTTAATAAAGATAATGCTTAGTATGCCCCACACAGAGTGGTCCTGTCTGCCTTTTGTAATAGCAACATGCTGCTCTCCTCCATCCTCAGTAGCTGCATTCAGAAATGAACTCATTTAACAGTGAAGCATTATGAATTACTCTCAACTGGTTTTGCAAAACTAATTCAAGTGTGAGAANACACTTTCTGCTTTGTGTATACACCCAGCAGAATAAAGTGGAAATAGAGGATAGAAGTTTTCAAAGTCTGGACTACAGCAGTATTCAAACCATGCACTCAGAACTAGGTATTTTCTTTTCTTGTAGGAAATACAAGGGAAAACATGCAAGAAAGCNAGTTGTTTTCTCTGTGAAGAAGAAATGTGTTCTTTGAGGAACTGAAGAGCCACACACACAGACACAGAGGGGGAGAGTGCACCTATTGTGCTGTTCAGACAATCAGACAAGTAACNCAGGGGGAGAATGAGAAAAAGCAGGCTATTTGGGGCTGATTTTTAAAAAATTTTGTCAAGAAACCAAAGTACTTTGGTCTAATATCAAATTATTTTTAATTGTGTCTGAAATAGTACAGGTTTGAAACAGTAATTTTATGAACATAAAACTAATATCCTCCCTTAAAAGAGTCACAGATTATCAAGATAGATGTTATCTACAATAGTTATCTACCACTACCTAGTCATTGTCCTCATTCATATCATAGATCATTTAATTTTCTGAATTCACTACTATTTGAACTGAACACATTTCAAATTGTATAATATTTTGTTTCTTCAAAAGCTTAGTTTTCCATCAAAAATAATTTCATAGGAAAATTTCTTCCCAGACCTGTTTAGGAATACAGATAGATTTTAAATTGGAGCAAAAGAATTTGCCTTTAGACAGAATATTGAACTTAATATATATCCAACGACACTCTCCACAAGGACTAATAATTCTTCACTAATGCCCTCATGTACATGCTATACTAAACCAGGCCTGGCACTTTATTACTTTTTCGGAGTTATAATCGTATCTTCTGCTTTTTTTCTGGAAATAGGTTCTTTAAATATTTGTTTCTGCTATGTGATGAATAAAAGTATATTGGCTTTATCGTCTATAAAATTCTGAATATCTCTCCAGGTAATTGTAATCTAGTATATCACTACACAGAGTTTGATAAAAGAAAGCAAAAACCTCTGTGAAGCCTGCAAGATCAAGTATCTGTTGTGTGAAGGGGTGTTTTAATTTAGCTAGTTTTCTGGATTCTTGTCACTTCTATAATTTAGAGGTTAAAAGTCTGGTGATCCCATCACTGTGTTCATAGAGTTGTTGATGGATGTATGTAAATTACTTATTTATTTCATAAACAGGCAGCTTGCTGAGGGCCTCTGCAAATTAACAAAACCTCATGTTAGTTTATTGTGAATTTAAGGTTGTTTTCCTTCATTTTGTTCCTCTTTTTTTTCCCTCCTTTATTTTCTCTCTCCCTCCCCTACCCCAAGGCGATCTTACATTCTATATAATTTTTCCTATGAATTTGTATATTTGTGCATACCATATTGAAGTAAACTTTTTGTCACATTTTCCCCCCACTTTTCAATAATCTTCTCCTCTCTCCTTCATGCTATGTTTCAAGTAAATTTATTTAGGAGAGATAGAAAGGGAAGGGCTTTCTTTCTAAGGTCTGGGGAAGAGCTACAAGCTTTCTTCTACCCACAGGCAGAGGTGATGAATGTGTGTTACCTTATCAGGAATATAACATGATGAGTAAAGAACAGATGCACCATGGAGGGGACATGATACTCTTCTTTCTTATGTTTAGTACAGAAGAAGCAGCATACAAACTGTCCCATTTATGCTTATTTTGACCTCTGCTTTCATATATCACTGCTATTATTGACAAAAACCTCTTTTCTACTTTTCCAGTTAATGGAAACAGCTATCTTCAAAGATCCATAGTATAAAACTAGAAGGGATTGAATAGTCTATGCTTCTGCATGATACAGGCCATTATAAAGACTGTGAATTAGTGTTCATTTGAAGTAGAGCCTATGTCCTAGGAACACAGCCCCTATTGATTTAAAAATTTCTAGTGATGGAAAATCTACAGTAGCCCTTGATAAGTTCTTCCCATGTTAAATTGTCCTGTTTGTTAAATACACAGACTTTATTTCTAGTCTGAATTTGTATTTGGTCTTCTAGGCACTGTAACTTGGTATATGTGTTCATCCTATACTGAGCCGGGGCACCTTATCTCAGAGGCACAGTCTGGGCAGCATGTTAAGTGTATCCACTCTCTCCACAGCAAATAGAAGGAATTCTGTGTTTCTGAAGGGAGAAACCAATGTCCTAAGCAACTGACTTCCCAGGGCCAAACAAGGAGGAGTTTCCAACCACCTTTCCGCAAAATACTCTCAGACTTACAGCACTCATTCAGAATATGTTAAATACAGTCTTTAAGTCCTTTTCTTCATGAAGGTGTTTGAGTCTTCCCGTTTTACATCTTTTCCAGCTGGGTAGACTGTAGAACAAGGAGAATGCACATAAGTAGATGGTACGCTTCCTTTCTCCTGTGGAAATTGCTCCACTTTGTAGGGTTAAATACAACAGCTGAAAGAGAGCAATTTTATGGTATCGTAACTTATTGCATAGTGAGACCAGAGATAAAATCTGTCCCATCTTAGCTGAACTGCCCGTACACAGAGTAACGTAATTGTTTTGCTGAATCTAATAATAAATCATGTTTTTATTTTCCCTATTAAAAATTAAATGAGAAGGGCAGAAAGTGTCAAATTCCAACATTGATTCATGACTTGGAAACTTGGCTGCTCTGAAATTTACCTTTAAACCTAAGTAATTATTCTATGTGTAGTGCATGTTCTTTCCAAGGAATCATTGAGGAATCCAACTTCACTCCCTTGCAAGCTACTTTATCTAGGCACTAACCTTCAAAATAGAGAAAGGTTAGCAAGAAAAGGTTAGCTCTTCCTTACAGTGGGAAGAACATTGATTTTTTTTTCTTTTTTTAATTCATGCCATTCTCTAAAGCCACGTGTAGGCCTTTAACAAGCACTCTGTCAGGAAAAATCTTTTGCAAGCCCTTCTTAAAAAGAAAAAAAAAACACCAATAAACCAACCAAAAAACCCCACCTTACTTGTAATGCAGCTGTACCGATATAGCAAAAATTTAGATTTGTTTCCAGGGAAGACTATACGTTTCTAGAGATCTTTAGCAAGCCAAGAACTTGACCATATTAGTCATGGATGAAGAAACTGTTGGGATTCAGAGATGTGAGGCTGACAAGAACTGAAGTCAGAGCTGAGGCTACTTCATGGGTGAGATAGTCCAGATTACTGTTATTTTGTCAACCTCAGAAAGATTGTAAGGTCCCCAGAGACTTGTAGTCCTTGGATATTTTGTCTGAAATTGAACTATGTTTATTATTTTTAAATGTTGTTTACTGTAACTATTGTGACAACTTAGATTGGCCGTTCTTTTTCTACCTGGGAAAACTGGTAACAATTAGCTAACAATATTTCATATATACTCATGAGGTGAAGATACCTGCTGGAAAGGAAACTATACAAAAAATTCATGTGGACAACCCAGCAGAGAATGAATGAGTTGCCATAATATCAGATTTGGTATTCCATCTCTGGTAAATAAACTAAATACAGAGATAAAGAAGTTTACTTCTGTGTTAGTCTGTAGGACACTAGCAAGAAAACCTAAAAAAAGAAACTTTTTCCTCTCTGATTGTTGTGTCATGCCTTGCAGCAAGCTACTTTGTTCCCCAAGGGGGAAAGTACTAAAGTTATCACATTCGTCTTCCCATTCATCTACTTCTCTCATCAGCAGAAATTCCTTGCTTTCAGCGTTTAGGTCTTCCTACTCTTTTCAGTCCATCCGTCTTTTTCTCCTTTACGACTCTCATCCTAAGTAAATTTCTAAATAGTTTTTCAAATTTTAGAGTTGCAACCTTTAGAAGACAAAGGACCACAAAAGAAATGAGAGAATAGGACCTTAAACTCTTACAAGCTTTAGCTAAGAGAATAGACACCCCCTCTGTTCCCATATTCTGTTTCTCAAGACAAATACTTAAAAGCATTTTATATTTTTGTCACTAATAACGATCTCTGCAATCCTGCTTCCCCAGTGTTGAAGCTCCATGACAGAGCTGACCCAAAGCCAGGGAGGCTGAAAGCTTGATCCCAAGCCAGCCAAGTTATTTGCCTGGTCATGCATAATGAACCATTGACAATTAGCCTCTAAGTCTGCACCATAGAAATAACTGCAACATAATTCAAAAGAGAAGAACACTAGTTTTTACATTTATTAATTCCTTTTAACACTAAAGAATATTAAGATACCATTGGAATTATCTCACAATTCTTGGTGTTTTGTGTTATTTTTACCCTTGTAATGCCCAAGCAGATCTGAAACAGACCAGGACTTGCTTTTTGACATAACTGTTACCTTTCTTTTGTTCCTTTTATCTCATCACTAATAGGAGCAACGCAGATAAGCTACAGAGATGAGTTAAGAGAATGTTGAATGAAATGGAAATATCCCTGGTGAAAAAACTCACCTGAGAAAATAAACCAGACTAACAGTTTTGGCTGAGTAACTTGGGCATAACATCACACCAACGGAGCTGTTTTGCCTTAAAAGCTTTACCTGAACTGTATTATGTGGGCATACTTCCTTAGATCAGCATTAGCTCAGGTATCTTTATATCAAAATGTGTAATGGAGCCATGCAGTAGATTCAACAGTTATGAAGTGAATGAAGATTTTTATCATAATAGAGTTACCATTATATTACCCAAAGGCTGAGACATTTTATCCCAAGTTCATCCCACATCAAACTCTTCTGGATGAAATATAATCCCCAGAAAGTACTGGTTTGTAATGGAAATGTTGACAGGCCCTTAGCTATAGAAGCCCTACCAGCTTTGCTATTCTACAAGGTCCCTAACTGAATTTTTATTCTCTAATTCAATGAGAGGATTTTGCTCCCAAATCACTTTTAAAATCCTCCAGCTGTGCTATTTCTTAGTTTATGATAGCTACATTACTTTTCAATTAAATTATTCCAATGTTCATATATTTTCTGTATTAAATTGTAGTTATGCCTACACTTTTCAAATATACTGAGATCTGCCCACCTCTCTCATTTTGCCTTATAAGTACCCAAGTGTAGGAGTTTTATATCATATTTAAGGCTAGTGGTGGCATATGCTTTAAAGTTTCTGTTTTATTTTATCAGTCTCTCCCCCAAAAAACTTAGTAGACCTTGTTATGTTCCCTCAGGGGTGACAGCAGCAAATATATTAAGATCCGCCATTTTAAGTATGAGGCAAGACACAGAGAATTTGTGTCACAGCATGTTGTTGACATCTCGCTATAGCGACTTCAAATAAATGTGTTAATTTGATACGTGCCACCTCTTCTAAAGATTGTGGTCATTTGAGATATAGTTGCCTAAACAGAGATATCTAATGTTCTTATTCAAATGCGATGAAGTTTCCCAGTTGTCCTCCAGATGCTGGTCGAGAATGATACGATCTTGTATTGTATGCGCCAGCCCTGTGTGGACGTCTGAGATCTTCCAGGGCATCCTAAATGGCACTAGATAGCCATTCTGACTATGCTGCTACTCATCGGTGGCCCTGGGACCACCTTTAAAGAGTAGATTCATCTTCTCTCTATGGAACAAACCTGAAGCAAGCCTGAAGCAAACTCCAGGTTCTTTCCAGAGCACAGGGGCATACATACAGTAGAGCACACTGCTGCACTAACATGCCAGCAGGACTATTTGGAAAAGTTCTCTATAGTCAATCTCCAAGCTGTTCGCAGGGCAGCCATATGGAGAGAAGGTAAGCAATATGTAGACCATGGAGTGCCTGCAGCTAATCTAGAGCAGAGTAAGAAAAACCCATTGACAAAATCCAAAAACATTTTTAGGCAGATGAACCTCCAGCTTGTTCACTGTCCTTTTGGCAATGTTTCCTAGGAGAGTGTTCTGACTACTATGTGCTTTGTAGAAGTAGGTTGCCACACTGAAGATTGGGAACACACCACTGCCATTATAATTTTGAATGAAGCTTGTTCTGCTTCATTGTCTTGTGATATCAGGACAGTTGTTGTGCCTCAGAGTGTGACTGTCATTAGCAGTATATTTTGGGGGTGGATGTGGGCTTAGATTTCAGGAGTCTAAGCAGTTTGAGGAGATTTCTGAGGTCATCCCTTTGGATTTAGATATCTGATTTACATATAAATTTAATTCGAAGTATATAGGTGTTATTTTGGCTTTCAATCTATAGCCTAAGCTAAAATTATAGGGAATATGCTGTAATGTTAGCAAAATAGCACAGGAGCATATATATGCCAGAGCTTAGAATCAAGGTTGTGTTCTTAACTTTAATTTTGGTGGTTTAAAGCAAGATTTATCTCCTTAATTTAAGCAAGGGAGGGAGGATTTACTCAGAGATTAAAATGCTTATTTTAAAATGTCTGTATATAGATTTCTAGGGGCACATGAGGGGCAGGATTCAGCTTCCTGAGCATAGGCGTCCACTTTTATACTACCACCATGGGATATATTACATGGCCTCCAGCTGTCAAAGCAGAATACAGGTCTTCTGTAAGTCATGTGTCAGAGCTGCCAGCCCCACGTGGTGCTCAGTCACCTAGGGGCATCTCAGCAACTAAATCATCTCTCACTTATTTTCTTTGGTCTAAGATCAATCACTCTCCAGACTTTACTAATTTAATTTACTGGAGTTCAGACTTCTAGTACTGGTTGACACTTAATTGTGGTGGACACCCAAATGTAGATATCAATCTCAAATTAAATCCTACTCTAAGGATTCACAGTTGCTTTAATATGAGATCCTTGTATTGAGACCTAGTAATCTAGACCCACTTTGTAATGAAGAGGGGAATCGTTATGTCTACAGGGCAATTCGTTTAACTTAGTGTGGTGGGTTGACCTTGGCTGGATGCTGGGTGCCCACCAAGCCACTCTATCACTCCCCTCCTCGGCAGGACAAGACGGGGGAGAAAATAAGATGGAAAAAAACTTGTGGGTCAAGATAAAGGCGGTTTAATAAAGCACAAGCAAAGGCCACGTGCAGAAGCAAAGGAAAACAAAAGATTCATTCTCTACTTTCCACGAGCAGGTGATGTCCAGCCATTTACTGGGAAGTAGGGCTTCAGTACGCGTAGCAGTTGCTCCAGAAGACAAATATCATAATAAAGAATGCCCCCCGTCCTCCTCCTTTCTCATAGCTTTTATTGCTGAGCAGACGTCATATGGTATGGAATATCCCTTTGGTCAGTTGGGATCAGCTGTCCCTGCTGCATCCCCTCCCAAGATCTTGCCCACCCCCAGCCTACTGGTGAGGAGGCAATGTTGGAGAGACACCCTTGATGCTGTGCGAGCACTGCGCAGCAGTAGCCAAAACACTGATGTGTTATCAACACCTTTCCAGCTACCAATACAAAGCACAGCACTATGGGGGCTGCTATGGGGAAAATCATCTCCATCTCAGCCAGACCCAATACACTTAGCTGCCTATTTTGAGACTGGAATATCCCCATCAGATATTTCCTGACTAGCTTGGAAACAGAAGTCTTCAAAGTAGCTAAGATTAAGGTGAGATTTTTCCTACTCTGCTTTACTTCTAAATCTGCCCTTTTAAATTATGAGAAAAAAGAGAAGTCTACATTGAATAAGGCTCTGGATTTTATTTTTTAATTAGCAAGGAGTACATATTTGTCTTCATTAAATTGTTACTTCATTTCAGAGATGTGGATTTACAAACAGTCAAACTTTGGGAGCTTTGAAACATCCTCTAATCAAAGCAAATGAGACATACACAGTTTGATGTAAAGCAAACACCGGAGTGCTTACACCGACTTTGGGCTGTTGCCATAGCCTTTGCAGTTTCTGAAGCTGAAACCCAGACAGAAAGATGATGATACTAGTGGAAGACATTATACAGTGTACTGTTGAGTATACCTATTGAAAAAAGTCATAAGCTTTAGACAATCCACAGAAGATAGTTTTAGAT
The DNA here is from genome assembly GCA_013389945.1 of Fregata magnificens. Taxonomy (NCBI): domain Eukaryota; kingdom Metazoa; phylum Chordata; class Aves; order Suliformes; family Fregatidae; genus Fregata; species Fregata magnificens. Next base: position 7,372 of record WAAD01012273.1, on the reverse strand, counting down.
TAAAATGCAGGACATGGGGTAAAGCAGAGCAGAGATCTGTCCTTCATCTGGCTTCCTGTTTCCACTTTGTGTAAGTCTTACTACCCTGATCTGTCCCCTGGCTTTCTCCTTGCAAATGGACACAGAGGTGGCCCCCACCATCTCCAGCATGCATTTATAGCATTTCCATAGGTGGATCGACAGCTCCTGTATGTGCTACGTTTTCTTTATCTCCCTGGATGATTCCAGGCCTGAGGGATTCAGCTAATCTACATCATGGGGAGACTTTATGGACTGTGTGGGAAGGGAGCAGATACACCTGTAATTTCACCACTGTCCTTTGTCTGATAGGAGCATTAGTCCATAATGACAGTGAATTTTCCGGTAGCTTCAGTGATCTTTTCCCTGAAGGTCTTACACAGCTGAGTATATTAAACACACTCTCACACATACAGTAACTTGCTTCATTCATCCATCTTGTCTTCTCTAGAGGGATTTTTTTTCACTTTGATATGTTGCTCACCTTGTTACCGCTCGTCTTGTCGGCTATTTCCTCTGTGGTTTCAGACATTTTATGCATGGCTGCTTATGTCTTGTTTTCAGATTCATCCTGCCTAAGCCTGGAATAATTTTTGTCGATTCAATACTATACTTCATTTCCCATATATAAAAGTTTAAATTCATCTTTGCAGTATGTTCCCACCTACTTTCCAACACTGCCTAGGCTTAAACATTGGGGGGGCAGTACTAGGAGTGGGGGTGGAGAGGAAGAATTTAGTGAAGGGAAGATAAGTGAAACAGCCACGTGAAACACACAATGTGTGGCAGGTTCATTTCTCCAGTACAGTTAATGATGTCTAGAGCAGCTTGACTCAAAGTCCACTGAGATCAACTATAAAATGCAGTCACCCTTTTGCAATTTTGGACCCTTTGAGACCAGATTTCCAGAACTGGAGAATAATTAAGTGGCATGAAGTGAATGATGAGATGGGGGTGTCGTGCAGATGGCCCCGCAACGAGGACATAGGAGACTTTCTCTAACAACTAGCAGCCGTCTCCCACTCTCAGGCCCTCACACTTCAAGGGAATTTGAAACATCTGAACATCTGTGGGAAAACAACATGGAACTGGGTAGATGGTTCAGGAGGCTCCTAGATCACACTGGTGAGAATTTCCTTATGTGAATGCTTGAGGGGCCAACCAGGGGTTAACTTGGTTACTTGGTTCAACAGCTGCTGAACTTGGCCTGCTGCTCACAAGTGAGAGCAACCATGGTGAGAGTGGTCATGGACAACAGCTTCAAACTGAGTTGAAATCAAGAGGAAGGCTGGAGGCTGGGCAGCAGCATCAGGACTCTGGCCTTTATAAGAGCAGGCTTCAGCCGGTGTAGTGAATTGCTGTGCAGAATGCCCTGGGAAGGCACTATGAGTACAGAAGGTACCAAGCAGAGCTGGTGTGGTTTTTTAGGAATAAACCATCCGGTTATGCAGAAGGACTGAGAATTTTAGCAGAAGACTAAAATAAATTTTTTTGTGAGCTGATATACAAAAAAGGAGCATAAAAAAGTGGGGGAAAAAAAGGTAGGCAGCAGAAAAGGAGCATAAAAGCCCACTCCAGCAGAGGAGTTGGATTAGTGCCCTCTCTCTTAACCTTTTCTTCCACAGCAACTGTATTATAGAGCATTGTAAGTGGGATCAGGCAAAGTAATGTGGAAAGGGTGCCTCTGAGTAGAAGGTTGAAAAGCCAGATAAGTGTAGGAAAGGGGGAAAACGGGGAGCTTTCATCCTGCCAGACATGGGCAGTACTCTTTCTCTTAAACTTTGCTGTAAATTCTAGTCTAATACATATTTGCATTAATGAGAATCTGTCCATTGGCTTCACCAGCTTTGGTTTCAGATCCCTGTATGTCTAAGGATTACAGGTGATAAGGCAGGAAATGAGCAATCAGGCAATAGAATTTTCTGAAACCTCAGTGTCCCAGCAAGATGTGTGTGCCTAGCCAGGTTTTGGTCTCCGTTTCCACATGTCGTATCTGCAACTTTGCAGTTCCTTCTTTCTTCCACATTTTGCACACTCATGTCATAAAGTTCTTCGGCAATACAAGGCAGTCTGGAATTAAGGTGTGAGTAACAGCAAGAGTATCCATTATTCTATTAGAACGTTAGTCTAACAATCAATATTCTATTAGGAAAAAGCTTTTTGATTCCTGCAAATTTTGAGGATTAACCAAGTTTTAGCTCATCACCTGCACCATTAGCCTTAAGCACTACGAAAATCTTCTGCATAATCTACTGAACATAGACTCAAGTTAGTTAAAGGGAATGTTTCTTTCTGATATCACATAATCATATTTAAGAAATTTGAATCTGCAGTTCTAAGATTTTCCACTGCTGTGATTCACAAACAGATTGACCAGGACATACCTCTCTTCTATAATAATTACTGTCCTACCATAAAGACTATTCTGCATCAAAGGTTATTGCTTAAAAATATTTCTAGCAGGCCCAGGAGAAAGCTGGAAATGTGTAATCCCTCGTTTTCATGAAGACAAATTGTATTTTAAAATTCTCCTAATGAAGCAGCATTCATCAGCCCTCCTTCATCTATCTTTTCAGAGTGAGTTTCAGTGCACAGATAAGAAGATTAATGCCTCTGAACTTTCCAACACTTTTTGTGCCGTTATAGTAGTACCCCAGTGAGATGAATTAAATCAATATGGTTACTACTGAGTCCAGAAACATTTTTACATGTTATGATATTTGTCCCTTCTGCCTTTCTATTATAGGTCAGAAAGATAAATAAAGCTATTGTGAATCTGATTGGAACTTTGAATCTCATTTCAATACCTAAGGACTCTTAATGAGCAGAATGAGTAGGACAAAGATCATCAGTATAACAATTATTCCAAGTTCATGTATGGGTGTGATTATGCAAGCGTATATGAATATATGNAATGCATTCACTTGTTCTGACTACCATCTCATTCCACGTGCCTTCCCATGGAGGGGAGTAAGGCTGGTGTAGCATAAAGGGCTATACAAAGTTAGAAAAGGTATAAGAATCTAGCAAATGTGCCTACCAGAAGTAATGTTGATGGAAAGAGCTTGCAAAGACTATTAGGTTGAACTTATTTTCCGGCATATAAGAAGTTTCTAATCAGAAACTAAATTATGTGTCATTCAGTAAGACATCAGAAAAAAAAATGAAAATCACATGATTTGTCAGAAAAATCAAACCCAATCTAATTACAATCATACTTCATAGACAGGATGTTTACAAGAAAACACCTGTAACAATTTTTTTAGATCAAAATGTTTTGCAGAAGGTATTTGGCAAATAGTTTTAAATAATACACATAGCTGAGAAAATCACAATCTGTTTAGACTCCCTGGTAATGCCAAAATGCAGGGAACAAAACCCAATAGTGTGTGTATGC
>WAAD01012272.1:88077-114772 GCA_013389945.1 Fregata magnificens | reverse complement strand
ACTGATTAATTTCCAGGGGCTGTCATCCCCATTTCATTCACCAGTAATTTCTATAATTACTGCAAAAACAAAGTGACTAATAAAGACACCGGTGACGTTTTGCTAGTTATCTGTAATTAAAATGCAGATCTTTTATTCTAATGCTGCTAACATTTCCTGAAAAACACTCTGATTTGCATGTAACTTTATCCAAGTAAAAATATCTTGCAAACTATTTCCATGTTTCTCTGCAGAAATAAAAATAGAATTGAAAGTTAATATACTTTTATTAGTTTATGTTCTCATCCTAATCTAATACGAGAATACAGACCTGATGCAATTCTATCATATAATTAGATTATGCAAGACCAAATGTCTTCTGTTGCATTATTAAAAAAAAAACCTAGGGAGTATGTTAACTACCAATGGTTCAATATGCCACGTTCCTGTGAATGGGCTTTATAGCTGCATATAGATTCATTTAGAATTTGAAGGTTTAATTCTAAATCTTTGTAGTAAAAAAATGAAAACATTGAATGTAAGGTTTTTTCAGGCACTTTAATTGCTCATAATTATTTTGATCTCATTTGGGATTTTGTTTTTAGAGTTCTCCTTAAGTTATGTGCAACAACCTTATTTTTCTATTACCCACAAAAAGAACAAAAATACAGTAGTATGTCAACTTTCCACAAATTGTGTGGAAACCAAAGTATTAATTTTAAAATAAATCAAATCTTTGAAGTTGCAGGACAGAGATATCTGAGTCTTACGTATGATACCATTACGACCTAGTTCCACTCAGAACGTGTGTAGGCAAGTGAAAAATAAGTAGGAACATCTATTTTATTCCATACATAAAATCAGTATTTGTTAACTTGAATTTATCAACGTGTGCACAAGATTTGGTGAGGCTTACTTGGAATGTGAGAAAATATAAAGAATAAGATAAGACTGATGAAAACAGAGGAAACAGAAATGAAAAACTAATTTCCATGTGAAAGTTCAAAAAGATATGCTAATAATAAAACATCCATTTTAGGTTCTATTCCAATCATAACTAGCATCTTGTAGAATACCAGTTATCAGAAACACACACAATTAAAAAGTAAGTATTAAAGAGGGGGACATTTCCTTTTTTATATAATGTTAAGGTTATATAAGGTTTCTCATAATTCTCATGAATGCAAACTCTTTCAAGCAGGTCAAATTTTTTTCTAGCTTGACAAAGTTTCAAATTAATTTTATAGCTGTGTATTAAATACATAAAATGTTCAAGTCTATAAGAATCTCTTTAGGAATTATAAAAATGTAACAAAATAATTTAAAAAGTGATGAACAATATTTCTTTTCTGTATTGAAATTGCTGTTCTCTAGTTCTCACAGGCACACTTCCTTCTAATTTTCCTTGTTGCACTAAACATCTTTTTTTTTAATATATCCTTCTACTGACTTAAAGAACCAGAAATGTGTACTTCACCTCCTGTTTTGAGCCTGATTTTTTTCTTCCACCTTTCCCTACCAGTGCTACTGACCACACTCATTCATTGCTGTTCTCAGCCAGAAGTTTTATTCTGTGCTTTCCCAGTGTCATAGCTTGCCTGTGCTATTGTTTATATTTTTAATTGTAGGAACCGATCTTGCACATACCAAGGTCATTGGGACTTTGGAACTGAACTGAGTAACAATGGAGTCAGGACTTTACTTAGAAAACTGGGCAACAGTCTTGCATTAAAAATTTTAAATGACACTGAAACTTACTCTCATAAACTCATTTGGAGTTGAAGGGTTGGCAGGAAGACATACATGGTCAAAAATAGACTCTGAATGGAGAAATGAGACAAGTCAGAAACAGTTATGGAGAGCAAAAAGAGAAAGAAAAAAAATCACAAAGCAAGGAAGGAAAGGAAAGGAAAAAGAGAAAGTAAATTGAACTGCAGGGAGAAGGAGAAGGGGTATAAAGTATTCTATTGAATGAGTTAACACTAAAATTAAGCAAGCTGTTTTACTTATAACCAACTCATTTTTAATTTTTACATAATTTGTTTTAATTAAAATGTAGGAATCCTAAACCAGCAGCCTTAATCAGTTCTGACCAATGAAGGAATTTTGAGAAAGAATTTTTTTGTTTCCTGTTTTTTTTTTAATCTGGAATAATGACATTGCTTGCATAAAATATTCTGATTTGATAATGTTCAGAACCCAAAATTTAGTATCACTGAATTTAATACTGACCATTAAACCCATTTTATAATGAAGGTGAAATTTCTTATCATATGTAATCCACAATTTTCTGTATTTTCTTTCACTTTACCATGCATATTATTTATCTCTTTGTGACCTATAAAGAACTTACAAAGAACTTGTTAATACTTTTATTCTGGAAAGTATATTGATATTAGTACACCAAGTGTTGCCAAGACAGCCAAGCTAGCCATAATGAATGAATCAATCCCATTGAATGAAAGTTGAAGAAGGCAATTTTTCCAAATGAAAAAAATTAATTTGCCCAATACAAGGGTGGCTGTACAACCAAAGAAAAAGATTACTTTCCAATATCTGGATTAGGAGAGACGTTTTGAATAACTCTTTGATAGTACTCTTTGATATTAACTGTTTGTTATGAATAATTCTTTGATAGCAATGATGCAACAAAAGTTCACTGACTGTCAGATGCAATCCTGCAGAAAAAATTTGAATGGTTTAAGAAGTTACCACCTTCAGCTGTCAGTTTAAGGCTGCATGAAAATACACTTGAACTATAGTTTTTTGATTACTTGAGCTAGCCCACCTTAGTTCGCTTTAAGAAACCTTAGGAGAACACACTGCTGCTAACGTGTCTTAATGGTAACTTTTTAAACAGCTGTCTCTCCACACCTCTACCTTCAGTCTGAAAAAGTGAATAAAATAATGCTTTCTCCTAAGCAGTACCATCTCCCTTCTCAGAATACTATTAGACGTGCATAAACATGAAGGACTAGCCCATTCCTATCTAATACCCATAAGCAATTCAGTAACTGGAATACCAGTCTCTGCCCTCTGAGGTCCTAGCCGGTCTGCTAGGTTCAAAATCCCTCTTGTATTTATTTCTCAGCAGCATAATAAATCTCGAATTATTTTCTGCCAAGTAGTGAAGCTTTGAAAGAAATGCTTTTTGCCACCTTCCTCCTCACATCCTGACAGTGAGGTCACTCTTCAGAAATAGGAGCTCTTGGTTTGAATCAGTGAGTCAGTGAACATGAAATCTGAGACACCAGTACCAGCTAAGATGGTGAAATCTGATGATGATTCTTTAAGACGCACATCCCTATAACTTTTGCTCAGATGTGATAATACTAGCTTCTGAATGACTCACCTTCCTGTCTGGTGGTAGATATATAGATAGATAGAAAATGATATAAGCAAGTATTTGCAATAGAACATATTTTATATATTTCTTGGTGAAGAGATTTATTCTGTAAGTAGAAAACTGAAAAAATATCGATGTAGTGTACCATAAACAAATACTGTAATTTTCTCTTTATGACAGTACATTATATGTACTATAAGGCTTTTGTAGCAAGATTCAGCCCCATTTCAAATCTCACCTATCTTTAATTAAAGTAAATGAGTTGCCCATTCTCCATCTAAGATTCATCTTAGCTTTCTTATCTCAACTAGCTTGGTTTCTAGCTTATAACATAGATGGATTTTGACTGATTCTTTAGCAGTTCACTTCCATATGACTCCAAAGAAGCTTTGTTTGGCTGTAAGTTCAGTCCTTGTTATCACTTCCAGATAAACTAAGAGATCATTTCTGATGACTGCAACCATTCATAGTACTCAGCACTTTCTATTTCAAAATGAGTGACTAATGAAATAACATGGTTATTTTTCCCCCTAAATGGTAACGCATACTTGATAACGAGCTTTTGCAGCCTCACTGACAGTGAGAGGATCCTGCCACCCATCTCTTCCTTGCAACACTTTATGTTTTATATTTGCAAGTAGTTTATTTACCTTTCAGCTTTCTCAACAGATATTTTACCCTTGCTCAAGTTCCAACAGCATCCCGAACTGGAAGATGATTGCAGATGCAGACAGCTCCCAGAAAAGCATATCAGGAATATGTCTTTGTGACACTGGATTAACACTTGGACCTTCAGAAGTTGTATAAATTAAATGTCTTCTGCACTCATCTGAAATGGTACATACTCACTCCTTCTTTGATTAGCCTCTTAGATATGGCATGTATCCTCAAAATTACAATAAAACAGTATCATAAATAGCAAACAAAAAAAAATCAGCATCTTGTAAGCAAAAACACGAATGACTGTCCATGTGTTGCCTTGTTTGAGGTAACACATGGATTATAGAAACTGCAACTGTGACAACAAAACTGGACTGTGGCATTTGGTTTTCATTTTGGTGGTCATTTCAAAAGCCATGCGGTTTTACCACATAGAAAAAGACACTACTTAAAGATAAATCCATCTGACTGAAATTTTCCTGTTTCAGCTGGCCTTGGATGTCATCCCAAATCATGGTTTAAAAGACAATAGAGTGCAATAATTCAGCCTACACCTCTCTTTTTTAATAGAACATGACTTTTACTTGATTGTTACAGAAAAAAAAATATAAACATTGTCTTTTACATGGAATTCAAGTCTGTACACTTCTAGCACAAGATGACATTTCTATGCAGCCTGTGCAGGGCACCAAGTCATAGAATCATAGAATCATTAAGGTTGGAAAAGACCTCTAAGATCATCAAGTCCAACCATCAACCCAACACCGTCATGCCTCCTAAACCAGGCCCTGGAGTGCCATGTCTATACCTTTTTTGAACGCCTCCAGGGATGATGACTCCACCACCTCTCTGGGCAGCCTGTTCCAATGCTTAACCACTCTTTCAGCAAAGAAATTTTTCCTGATATCCAATCTAAAGCTTCAGAGAAGAGCAGAATTCAGATACATTTCTGAATTGTGATTTCTAAACGGCTCTTACTCCGTAGTGGCATGCCCCATGAAGTCAGATACACTGGTTTCCATTCTGAAGCTCCAAATTCTTTCCTTTCACAGTACAGGTCACTAGCCCAGCTTTCTTGTACACCACTCATAGGTGCAGATGCCTAAAAGTATCTAAGACCCCTAACTTTAAACAGCTGTTTATTGCCTACCACCTTTGCCTGTAACAGCATTTCCTTTCAAAGCCCGTAGAGCCTTAACATTGTAAGCTGTTTTGTGAGCCTCGCATATTACAGTAATCCTGGTTTTCCATTTACTCCTTCAGGAACAGTGCCAAAACACTTTCTTTTCTGGAAACCCGCTTGTCTAAGTAAATGCATGTTTTGATTTATGCCTTATGTTTTATATTTTTGATTTATATCTTATGTGTTGACACTGATAATTAATAGGCTAAGGCTGGTCCTTTCACACTCTCAGGGATTATAGAAAGTACATTAAATCTTGGAAGCTTGCAGAAGTTAGCAGGTCTGCCTCCTGTAACTGTCAGATCTGTTCATCCCAGAAATCAATAAAGGTTTGAAGAATGTATTTACCCTGAACACACACGTGCAAGTTTATGAATGAGAAGCAGTTCTAATTTAAAACTGTGCCTGCAGACAGATGCCATGAATTATTTTTAGTAGTTACGATAACATCTTGGACAGAGGCCTGAGAAGCACTTATATATAAACTTGTACATATAAATCCAAAACTGAGATTCTCAAAATCTTCCCTCAGTTTCTGCATGACTGTTTAAACTCTGCAGGTTCCTCACATGTTGTGAGTTTAAATGTGTGCCTAGAAGGGCAACAGTCCTAAAGAGCGCAGTAATTTGGCCCAAGCCTGACTGTGTCAGGCTTGATCCAGTCAATCTTAATTGCCTGATCAGCAATTAAGCACTCCTCCGCCTTCACCCATGACAGGCTCAATCTCATAGGGAGTGAAAGCTAGGTGCAGACACTGCACAAAATGCAGGTGTGGCAATTCCTGTCTTCTGAAATAGGTCAGTGGAAGTGGCGGACTATTAAATATTACATCGGGGAATAGCTAATTGATAAAAATACCTGCCCAGTGATAAATGATGGGATCAGGTTCCTCACAAAATGGAATGACATTTCTTGTAAAACAATCTGATGGTCATGTGGTGCTCCCAGGAAGAAACTCTATTACCTTTTTATGGTGCAATAAACTTTGAAGCTCTTGCTGCAATATCTGGCACCTCTTTGGGAAATGAGATGGAAAGCATCTGCTCTCAAAAGACACCATCCTCTGTTTAGGCTGGCTCTCTAGAGATACAGATTTGAACCCCTCAGGGAAAGGATGGTATTCAACCCAACCACCTATTTGTTTCCCAAATGCTCCAATGTCTACGCTAGTGTGTGAAAGGGTAACATCACATGGCACACTCTGCTATAACAGTAAGGAGAGGCATCATTAACAACTCTCTGTCTCATTAAGGTCCTTCTATTGCACTTTGAGAAGGGGTTAATTCTGCTCATGTGTGTTAGGCTTGCTCAGGGCAATTGTAATCAATTAGGCCAATGGGGACATTTAACATAAACATGCCTGATGTACACATGTGGGATTCAACCTGACCAAGTCTAAGTTTCTATAATGTAGATGGTCTACATGTAAGAGAAATATGAGGGCTTCTATTACTTCAGTAGAGAGATAATTGGTCCAGTCAACGGACTCTAGAGAGCTATTAATCTCATCCTGGGGTGGACACCCACATTTCATCATCTGAATATCTCTCCAGCTCTGGATAGCTATCTATTATACCCAGCTCTAGATATAATATAATTAGATCTAAGACACATAGTTCACACATAGACAATAGCCCTAAAATTAAGACAGGCTGTATCCTACCCTATCTGCATTAAAAAAATGTAATGAAAAAGAGACAGCCATACCCATGCGACTGGAGTCGCATGAGAACAGGTTCAACATTTCCAGCTGAAAAATATGCTCAGCAGGTGTATATGTCTGCAATGATAGAGGCAGAGTACAGAAGCCAGGGAATCAATCCTACCTATTGATCAGACTCGCTAGGTATAGATCCCGGAATGGAGAATCTTTGATTTCATAGAATTGTACAAGTTACGAGTCTGGCCCCATTATGTTTGTTTAACGATTACCTTCTTGGCTTGGAGAATGGCCCCAAATTAAAGGCCAGCCTCTGATTCACCTGACACTGAATTTACTCTGATTGGAGTCAGATAAACCCAGAGCTGTTCACCAGCTTTACATCAATGCTTTCCAGCTCTCACTTTCTGTCTGTGAGAAAAAGGTTTTCAAGTTTTCCAGAAGATTGCTGACAACCCTTTTAAGACTTGAAAAACCAGTCAGTGAGTCAATTTTGGTGTGATGCTAATTAGTAATGATAATTAGTGCTTTATATTGCCTTTTATCTTCAAAGCACTTAAGAAATGCTGACTTCGTGTTAATGCTCACAACATCTTCTCTAACATTGCTGAGTATACTAACAATTGAGGAGCTGATTAAAAAAAAAAAGAGAAAGAGAGAGAGAGAACACCTCAGTTTCTACCTTTCCTCTGTAATATTCACATAGGCACACAGCTCCTGCAATAGGTTCCTACTGTGAACAGAAACTGTCCATATCAGAAGTTCAGACACGGGTGGATAAATTCCCGAAACTTAAAAACTGATACACCTGTCATGTACATGTTGTGTATACATTTCACAGTGTGTACCCACACACTGATTTTTGTAACTCCCTTTCTTAGGTTCCTGAATATACCAGAACTCCAGACAAAGCATAGGGACCTTACTCACGGGCATAAATTCCAGTACTTATCAAAGAACCCAACAGCTAGATGCTGTGAAACACAAATGTGCTGGTTTCGGCTGGGATGATAGAGTTAATTCTCTTTATGGTGGCTGGTATGGGGCTATGTTTTGGATTTGTGCTGGGAACAGTGTTGATAATGCAGAGATGTTTTGGTTGTTGCTGGATAGTGCTTGCACTAGTCAAGGACTTTTCTAGCCTCCCATGCTCTGCCAGGTGTACAAGAAGGTGGAAGGGGAGGGGACACAGATAAAACAGTTGATCCAAACTGGCCAAAGGGCTATTCCATACCACATGACATCATGCTCAGTATATTAATGGTAGGGAGCTGGCTGGGAGGAACCACTGCTCAGGGACTGGCTGGGTGTCGGTCGGCGGGTGGTGAGCGGGTGTATCACCTGGTTTTGTTTTGTTTTCTCTCTCTCTCTCTCGTTTTCCTTTCATTACAATATTATTATTACTATTATCCATACTATTACTATTATTTCTATTATTTTACTTTAGTTATGAAACTGTTCTTATCTCAACCTACGAGTTTCCTTGCTTTTGCCCTTCCGATTCTCTCCCCCATCCCACTGGGGGGGTGAGTGAGCGGCTGTGTGGTGTTTAGCTGCCTGCCAGGTTAAACCACAACAGTATCCACACAATGATTTTTGTAACTCCCTTTCTTACGTTCCTGAATATACCAGAACTCCAGACAAAGCATAGGGACCTTACTCACGGGCATAAATTCCAGTACTTATCAAAGAACCCAACAGCTAGATGCTGTGAAACACAATTTATTTTTTATAGACATAGCCTTAAAAGGTTCATAGAAGTGAAGCTCTGGAAAGAACTTCAAAGATCTCTCTTGTGCTCCTAGGGAAGATCAGATTTTATTTTTTAAACCAAAACCATATTGACCAATTTGTCCTTCTAGAAGTGTTAACAGCAGAGCAAACTTCAAAGTTAGATCAGGTTGTTCGGGGAAACTCCCAAGGATGGAAATTTCATTAGCTCGCTTGGCAATCTGTTCCAGTGCCTAACAGTTTTCACCCTGAAATTTTCTTCCTTATATTCAGTTACAATTTTCATTATTGCAATCTGTGACCAATACCTCTTGTCCTTTTGCTGTGCACCCACTGCGAGAGTGTGGCTCTATAAGTCTCTTTTAGGCCACTGAAGACAGCAATTTGATCCCCTTTTAACTTTCTCTTCTCCAGACTGAGCAAATTGAGGTCACTCGGCCTCATACATGATGTGCTCCAGCCATTCAATCTTCTTAATGATGCTTTGCTGGACTAACTTTCTCTAGTACTGGGACGCGCAAAGCTGGACACAACACTTGGCCTTCAGAGTGCCAGGTAATGGCGAATAAAGACTTTATTTGACTTGCTGGCTACACTCTTATTAATGTACCTTGGTATGAGATTGGCCTTCATGACCACCAGGGCACATTGATGATTTGCATTCAATTTGTTGTCCACCAGCACCCCAAGGTCCTTTTCTGCAATGCTGCTATCTCAGCAGCCTGTATTGCTGCATGCATTTTTTCTGTCTCAGATGCAGGACTTTGCATTTGTCTTTCACAGAATCACAGAATGGTAGGGGCTGGAAGGGACCTCTGGAGATCATCTTGTCCAACCCCCCTGCTTGAGCAGGTACACCTAAAGCAGGGTGCACAGGACTGCGTCCAGGCGGGTTTTGAATATTTCCAGACAAGGAGACTCCACAACCTCTCTGGGCAGCCTGTTCCAGTGCTCTGTCACCTTCACAGTAAAGAAGTTTTTTCTCATGTTCAGGTGGAATTTCCTGTGTTTCGATTTGTGCCCATTGCCCCTTGTCCTGTCGTTAGGCACCACTGAAAAGAGTCTGGCCCCATCCTCTTGACACCCACCCTTCAGATATTTATAAACATTGATAAGATCCCCCCTCAGTCTTCTCTTCTCCAGGCTGAACAGACCCAGGTCTCTCAGCCTTTCCTCATAAGAGAGGTGCTCCAGTCCCCTGATCATCTTTGTGGCTCTCTGCTGGACTTGCTCCAGCAGTTCCCTGTCCTTCTTGAACTGGGGGGCCCAGAACTGGACACAGTACTCCAGGTGTGGCCTCACCAGGGCGGAGTAGAGGGGGAGGATAACCTCCCTCGACCTGCTGGCCACACTCCTTTTGATGCATCCCAGCATACCGTTGGCCTTCTTGGCCACAAGGGCACAGTGTTGACTCATGGTCAACTTTGCTAAACCCCATGAGGTTCCTGTCAGTCCATTTCTCCAGGATGTCAAGGTTACTCCAAATGGCAAGCCTTTCCCTCCAGTGTATTGATCAGTGTTGCCCTTCTCCCTCGCTGCCCTCCCCACCCCCTGCCATTTTGGTGTCATTCACAAACTTGCACTGTTAAAGGTTTCATCATGCAGGTCATTGATGAAAGTATTAAGTAGAGTCAATCCCAATACTGGTCTCTGAGGAATATCACTGCTAGTTAGACTTCTATCTATCTGTTGACCACTACCCATTAAGTCTGGTGTTCTGGACAGTTTTTCATCCAGTTTGTAGTCCATCCAGTCTGTATCTCCTCTTCTAGGCTACACATTTGTTATGGGAGACTATGTCAAAGGCCTTGCTTAATTCAAGGCAAATGACATATAGCACTCCCTTCACCCAACACAAAGAGCCAGTAATATCATAGAAGGCAATCAGTCAAGCATACTTGGCCTTGGCAAATCCATGCTGCCTGTTCCCAAACATATTCTTGTCCTTCATGTGCTTGAAAATGGCTTCCATGAGGTCTTTCTCCATAATCTTCTGAGAGACTGAAGGGAGGCTGACTGACCTACAGTTCACTGTATCATTGTTCCTGACCTTTTTGAAACGTATACAACATCTGCTTTTTCCCAGTCATCAGGGACTTCCTTCAATCACCATGACCGTTCAAAGATAACAAAGAGTGGCCTCACAGTGGTATCAGTAAGCTCTTCAACCTTTCCTCATAGATAAGCTTTTCTAACCTTCTTAGCATTCTTTCGATTTCCTCTGAATTCTTTCCAGTTCATCTAAAGCTTTAGAAAAACATAGTGACCAAAACAGCACATGGCGTTCCTACTATTGCATACCAGTACACTCTAAAATGAAAAGCAACATTGCATTGTTGACAAATGCTCCAGTTTTGATTCATGATAGCTCCCACACTAGCTAATTGGAGACCCCATTGAAGTCTGGTAAGGTAAACCAAAGATATTTCTGATTCATAATATAGCGCTCAGATTACCAGGCGATGCCTTTCTCTCAGGAGAGATTCAGGTTTCTAACATATTGAGTTCAGTGAGATCTGATGATTTATAGCATCCATCATGATCAGAATGACAAGATTCAGCGTCCTTGACCAAGAATTCTGTGATGCAGAATAACTACAGATGAGCTAAAAAAAATAATTCACTTGTTATATTAGACTCATTATATATGTCTGCCCTACCTTAAAATGTGAAAATGTTCTATTTCTTCCCCAAATTAGGTCACAAAAGTATTTTAGCAGCTCTGTTTTAGTTAATTTTGCATCTAATGTTAAACACTTACTTTGAAGTCCAAAGTCTCTCCATTTATTAAACATAAATTTTAAATGCTCAACACAAAACAAAACCATACCAATTAATTAATAATAATGATCCTTGAACAATAAAACACAGAACACAACTAGCATTGACCATCATAATGATTGCTGAAATATGCATTTAAAAATAATTTGATTTGAAACATGGTGGTGGCTTAACCTTGGCTAAGGGCCAAACACTCTCCCAGTTGCTCTGTCACTCCCTCTCCTCAGTGGGACAGGGGGAGAAAGTGTGATGTGAGAACTGGTGGGTCAAGATGGAGACAGGGAGATCACTTACCAGTTACTGTCATGGGTAAACCAGACTTGACCCGGGGAAAATTAATTTATTGGCAATTAAAATAGATTCAGGTAGTGAGAAACAAAGACAAAGCTAAGCCCTTCCTCCTCCCTTTCTCAGGCCCAACTTCATGCCCAACACCTCCATTTCCCCCACCCTGAGCCGTGCAGGGGGTGTGGTGGGATGGTCAGTACACGGTGGTTTCTCTCTGCTGCTTCTTCCCTCTCACACATTTCCCCTTATCCAGTGTGGGCTCTCCATGGGCTGCAGTCCCTCAGGAATATCCACCTGCTCCACCACAGTCCCCTCCATGGCTGAAGGGAAATCTCTGCTCTGGTGCCTGGAGCACCTCCTGCCCTCCTCTGACCTTGGTGTTCCTTCTGTTGTTTCTCACTCTTTTTGTTCCATTCTCCACTTTCTGTCTTGTGGGTTTTTTTTGCCTTTTCTTAAACACATTTTCCCTGAGGCATCACAATCTTAGCTGATGGGCGCTGCTGTGATCTGCCGTAGGTCTGTTGGAGCTGGCTGGAACCAGCTGTCTGACACAGGGCCTCTCCTCACAGAGGCCACACCTGTGATCCCCTGCTGCTGATACCTTGCCATGGACACCCAACACAAACTTGTACACATTCAGTTAGAAGGAATATTTAATCCTGTCCTATCACTCAGCATGTGACTACTTCAGATGTTCATCTGACCACCTAGTTAAAACAGCATTTCAATTTCTGCCAGAAACATACCATCAATGACAATATATCCAAGAAATTATTCAACATGATCTTTGTACAAGACAACTAAACAAGCAGGCTGTCATAACCTTCAGGAAGGGACCTCGAAAGATCATCTGGTCCAGCCTTTCATGGGAAAGGAAGCCTAAATGAAATTATTTAGCACCCTGTCCAATTGCATCTGGAAAACCTCCAGTGGTGGAGACTTTACCACATACATGGGGAGGTTGTTCCAGTGAAAGATTGTTCTCACTGTAAAACATATCTTTCCCATATCAAGATGAAACCTTTCCTGGTGTAACGGGTACCCGTTGCCCGTTGTCTTCTCCATGCGGCTCCTTGTGAAGAGAGAGCCTCCGTCCTCTTTGTAGCCACCCTTTAGGTACTGGAATATTATGATGAGGTCCCCCCCGAGCCTTCTCTTCTCCAGGGTGAAAAGACCTAACTCCTTCAGTCTTTCCTCACAGGGCAGGTTCTCCAGCACTTTGATAATCTTCGTGGCCTTCCTTTGGACCCTCTCCAGTCTGTCCGCATCTTTCTTGAATTGTGGGGACCAGACCTGGACACAGTACTCCTGGTGCGGCATAACACATACTGAGTACAGTGGGGTGATCACATCTCTGTCTCTGCTAGTAATGCCCCTGCGGATGCAGCCCAGGACCCGAATTGCCTTTGTTGCTTCAGCAATACACTGTTGACCTGTGTTCAGCTTGTAGTCCACCAGGACCCCCAGGCCCCTTTCAGCAAGGCTGCTCCCCTGCCACACAGATCCTGCCCTGTACTGGGCTCTTTGGTTGTGTCGTTCCAGGTGCAGGACTTTGCACTTGTGTTCGTTAAACTTCATACAGTTCTTGCTAGCTCACCCTTCTGGCTTGTCCAGGTCTCTCTGTCCGATGGCTCTCCGTTTCTACATTTCCACCTCACCACCCAGTTTTGTGTCATCAGCGTACCTGGTGAGGTAGCTTTCAATGCCACCATCCAGATCATTTATGAAGATGTTGAACAGCCCAGTGGGGCCCAGTATCAATCCCTAGAGGACCCCACCTGTGACAGGCTGCCAGCCTGAGTAAAAACCATTCTCTGAGTGCAGCCTGTTAGCCAGTTTCCTACCCATCTCACAGACCATCCATCTAATCTGTATCTTGCCAGTTTGTCTAGGAGAAGGCTGTGGGAAATAGTGTCAAATGCTTTGCTGAAGTCTTGATAAACAACGTCCACTGCTCTCCTCGTGTCAACAGAAGATGTTATTTTGTTGTAGAAGTTGATCAGGTTAGTCTGGTATGATTCACCTGCGGTAAAACTGTGCTGGCTTTTCCCAATCCTCTGCTTCATTTGGATAGTAATAGTTGCTAGGAGGACTAATTCCATTATTTTCCCAGGGACTGAAGAAAGACTAATGGGCCTGTAGTTTCCTGGGTCTTCTCTTGGGCCCTTCTTGTAGGTGGGTATGACAATGCATTTTAAAATGCTTACACTAAAACCAAACTTATACTGACAAATAAAAAAGGTTGATTTATCTTACACTTTCTAATATTATTGATTCTTCCCTCATTATGGCTACTGATAAGTGCTTTTTCACTGAATTCTTCTCTCCTTACCTGCCTCAAATGTTAATTTTGGTGAATTAGGTTTTGTCTGTGTTTGTTAGTTAGAAATTGTTTTGCAAGCATTTATGAAGAAATGTCAGTGTTTTGACAGTTATTTTTACTATGATCTACATTGTTTTGTAATGAGTTTCATACTAATGTCAGATATTAATACTTTCATGTTTATTTTTAAATAGTGAATTTGTCAATGTACTACTGGTTGCAAACAAAAATGAAATTCAAACAGACCTTCATATTCAATAAAATGATCCTTAAAAAATCTCTTTCTTTAAGATGTAGAAGCAAACTCTACAGTGGTTTATTCCTCCAACCTTCTACTCTCATACAGTTTCTAAGAAGGCAGTCATATAAGAAATAATCTGTATCATATTTTGTATGATATTGAAGTAGACTGATATGAGATCAACACTTTTTATCTATTCTCCCATTTGCAGGTGAGCTAAACTTGATAAAGATCTGCCATCTGAAGGATTGTCTGCATATTTGGAACATCCTGGCTCTATATCCTCCATAATCATATAAAAGACCATCTGGATTTTCAAAATGGTCTAAATAGTTAAAACGCTTTGAAAAATGTCAAACTTTAATTCTAAATAGTCTCTCCAATTATACGCTATTGTATCTGTCTTTGATAACACCAAAAAGACCTCTAGTATCATCTTATTAGAAATTAGCAAGAACCGGGAACAGTTCTTTCCTCTCATTATTCAAGACCAAACTGGCAAATCCTTTCACGTATCCATAGCATAAGATTGGAATCTCTAAACTACAGGTAGATCAGTTTCTGAGGTGACTTAGATCAATTAAAATAGTTAAGCGTTCAAAAACATAGCTGGTTTGGTTTTTTTTTTTTCCTACAGTGTTCTTGATTTATACTAAATTATTTTTCAGCTATAGGTTTACAGTGGGAACATTCAGGAGCAGAAACACCCTTCCCTATACCCACTGAGTTGACAATTTACACATCCCCTTTCCTGTACAGCACCAAAGTGTCTCTCTGGCTTCGCCAAAGATGAAAAATAATGAAAAAAACCCCCAAACTATTGCCATGCAGCTGCCAACATATGTGTGGCATACACACATATCCTAGTCCTCTCTGTATCATAGCGTTCTTTCATTACTTTTATATGACACAGAAAGATGCCTGATGAGGAAAGTGGAGAGC
The DNA here is from genome assembly GCA_013389945.1 of Fregata magnificens. Classification (NCBI taxonomy): domain Eukaryota; kingdom Metazoa; phylum Chordata; class Aves; order Suliformes; family Fregatidae; genus Fregata; species Fregata magnificens. Next base: position 99,638 of record WAAD01012272.1, on the reverse strand, counting down.
GGCTGAGTTCCCATTTACATGATGGATGCCTCTGCCCTGCTACATTGGTCTTTTTTAAAGTCATTTTCTCCTGAGCTCCGGATGAACTATCTTTATCAGTAAACTGATTTCTTCTGTGTTTTCCTATTTTTAAACGAGTCACAGTGGAACCTGAAAAATGAAGCGATATTTTGTATTGCTTCATTATTCCCAGCTATGCTTGGCCTTAATATTTAGAATAGTTAGTAATACTGTTTTCTTTGCTTGTAATGTAACTTTTGCTGTATTGAAAACAAATATATTACTATTACTGGAAGCCTTTCCTGGCAGGGACTGAAGGCACCAGTCACAGGTAAGCAATAAAAAATGCATCTTTTTCAGACATAGGAGGGATTCCATTTCTTTGCTCTGTGAGAAAAAGTCAATACATTATCACCATAGCAATGCTCGCTCTGACCTTAACAGTTTCTGTGAGGAGGAATACATGCAGTGGTTTGTTATGGATGAAAAATTATTTCAGATGGGTCCCCTAAGAAATATAGGACCCAATGCTACATCTTTCCTTGTTCCTCATGATATTAACAAGAGAAGAGCAGAATTCTGAAACTTGCTAAGGTGCTAAAATTCACTGAAATCTTGTGCATTGTTTAAATATCTAAATACTACAAATGAAACTTTTTCTTTCTCTCTTAATATATATTTAGTTTCTCCTTTAACACACATGGAGGAAAAATATCCCCCAGACAATGAATTCACTGAAGAACCTATTCTTTAGGAATTTCTATGTTCTTTTGTACTGAATGGGAAGGAGATGAAGGTTATTTTAGCAAAGACAGCCATTTCTTTCATTCCACTACTATCCTCAGTTCCAAAAGGGCAAAGACCTGCCATTTAACCTAAGAACAAGTTTGCATTTTGTGCTCTTGGAACTATGGAAAGCAAAAACCCTTCCCAAAAGCAGCATTCCTTCATGAAATTTTCTGAAAAACACTCACTACAATCTTTAGATGTTCTGTTTAATTAAAACTCACTGGAATCTAGGGCATACAATGTGTGTGAATAAAACTGGACTGTAACTAAGCAATGTTTGCACCAAACACTCCACTCCCATTGTACATGACTATACGGATTACAAAAATACACTGAAAACATGTTCCTGTTAACTGTTAACATGGTAGCATCATCAGTGTTGTCTTTTCTAGTTATCAGACAACAATTTTCTTCATAACTATTGACAAGTAGTATAGGATAGATATTACTCACTGATAATCCCAGTCTCTTAGCTATTTTGGACCCAAGTTACTGAGCTCTGGACACAACAGCTTCGAACTGAATAAAAGGTTGAAATGGTTGTGATATTATGTGACATTATATAACTCTTCACTGTAATAGTGAATTTTATCTGCAGGAAGCCCAGATCTTTTGGGTCTCTGAGACTGTGGGTTTACTTCCCATAGGGACTGAGAACCATCACAGTTCTCCTCATTTTCCACCCAAAACATGAGACAAAGAGAAAGAACTCAAGAGACTATCACAGCAAGGGAAATGATACATCATGCGATTTTGAGGCTTAGGCAATACGTGCAAAACTCAAAGAATAAATTTTTAGTTAGCTAAACTATTTCCGTAGGTTTAATATCTTCTAGGAATAATTTGAAAAAAAAAAAAAAATCCACAAACTGGCAGTTCTATTAAAAGAGAGACATGCAGCATCAGTGAAACCCTCATTAAAGAAAATACAGAAACTATCCTGTGACTTGGACTGTCGTATTCTGCCATACAAGTGGGTGCCTGGCACCCTAGGCTTCAAAATTAAATATCCTTCTGCTATTTTTACTTGGCTCTTAAGAAAGAGGAAGCTTTATCTCTGTAATTTTGAAGAGTATCACCATACCCAGTCTTTTGATATGTTCTCCTGGGAAGTTTTGGTTTACAGCCCTTTCAGCTAGAGGAGGTAATAGGATATAGGACTCTCATTTCCTTGGCAACTGTGCTAACCATTAGGTTATTCTATGAAAGAAAAGAGTGAGCCCAGCTGAGTTCTCTAAGGAAGAGACTGTTGGTGCTTACTTTCAAGTTTTACTTTCTGAGGCACCCTGCACTGCTCTGTAAGCTTTCAGTCTCCTAAATACATTTCGCTGCAAGTGGATAAGATGATAAGATAATGGAAACCATAAAAGAAGCCACAAAATATATATAATGTATTTGGCCTGGTCACTAACAGAAGAGCATTTAACACTGCTGTTAACAGCATTTAAATAAATAAATTTAAACAATAACTTGGCCCATACTGTTAACCTACATAAAGGGCCAGGAAGCCAAGAGCAAATGGCACTAACCACCTCGAATCTGCACTGGTTAGTGCTGGCCCCTTGATGAACAGATATGTCTTGGATGGAGGTAATCCAACACAGAGACAGCGACTGAGCTAACATTTAAGTAGCGTGCTCAAGATCACTCTGTGGTCCTCTTTTATTTCACCACAAGTGTACAAGAACAGGGATAAGTTAGTGCTTATATTTTCTCAAAGTTTTCAAAATCTTATAAAGGCTTCAAAAATATTTGGTTAAGAGTTAAAGTTAGAAATTTCTTAGATTTTACTTCAATCCTTGTCTTTTTCTTTATTTTGAAACCAGCAGTCCTACCTGGAATAAACTCAGAGCACTCTGGTTCACAAAAGGGCTTCACAGTCAAAGGTTGACCTTGTAACTGAATACAGCTACACCAAAGACAGTATCAGTTCAGATGTTCCCACAATGATAAACTAATGTACTAGAGATGTGGTTTTCAACCTTTTCTACTTTTGGAAGCTTAGCTATTTTTCAGTAGGATATAGAAAAATTTAAGCACACTGACAAATATTCATACTGCTTTTCTTAGTTACCTGGTTTTTTATTTTTTAGAAGGAATTTACAGTCCCCAGAAGTCTAGGTATCACAGGTTAAAACCCATTATGCTGGACAAACATCTCTACACCTCATCCTGCAGTCCTTTCTCATGCACAATTTTCACTTGCCTTTCTTTTTGATTTAAATGAGAGTTCTGCTTGATGTGGTTTTTGGGTTCACTTGACCTCCTGTTGCCTAATTATTTTTTTTTTATGGAGAAGGTGCTTCCTCACAGCTTGTTTCCAGATGGTGGCTGAATTTGTCTCTTCTTTCCAAGGTAAATGCTTTCCTAAAGTCTGTAACAGGAAAGCCAACTGACAGATGTAAGCTAAAAGCATTCCTCTCTCATAAACATAGCAAATTAAAATTATACAGGAACCTATATTCACCTAGGTTCACTCCACCTTTAAAATATTCTATTTTACATTTTATTTACTCTCAAGGTAACATAAAATTACAATTACATTTATTCTGAAAAGCAACTGAATAATGAGTCAATGTGAACTACACTGAAGTACCCTATGACATTTGTTCCATCATTTTCACTAGTTTTAAATCTAATACAGTCTTCAGCATAACAATCTCTTCCCAGTCTTCTTTTAAGAGCAAAATCTGAGATTTTTCTATGGCTAAGGGATGTCACTTTCACAGGAAAAAAAGGTAATATGCATAATAGAACATGAAATTTACCTGACAGTTCTTTTAGGGAACAAAGCTGTAGAGAAATTTAAAAAATATGACCTGTTCTTCAAAAAAAAAGTGGCAGTAGTTGCTTATTTGTCTTTCTGGGAGGGAAAGGGAATCCAGTTGTGAGGAAGATACGCTCAGCAGCAGTGAGTAAATGAATCCCAAAGGGAAACAGGAAAGGGACAAAATCCGAAGAACCTACCACCCTGAGAAACTTGTCCTAAATAAGTTTATCTCCCAATGAACAACGGAAACTTCTTTTTAAAGAATTCTTAGCCTGTTGTATTGGGTTTGCATGGCAAGGTTTTGGTAGCAGGGGGGCTACAGGGGTGGCTTCTGTGAGAAGCTCCTAGAAGCCGCCCCCATGTCCAATAGAGCCAATGCCAGCCGGCTCCAAGACGGACCCGCCANCCTGCAGCCCGGGAGGACCCCATGGTGGAGCAGGTGGATGCCCAAAGGAGGCTGTGACCCCATGAGAAGCCCATGCTGGAGCAGGCTCCTGGCAGGACCTGGGGAGAGAGAAGCCCATGCTGGAGCAGGTTTACTGGCAGGACCTGTGACCCCATGGGGGACACACACTGGAGCAGTCTGTTCCTGAAGGACTGTGCCCTGTGGAAAGGACCCACACTGGAGCATTTTGTGAAGAACTGTAGCCCATGGGAAGGACCCACGTTGGAGAAGTTCATGGAGGACTGTCTCCCGTGGGAGGGACCCCACGCTGGAGCAGGGGAAGAGTGTGAGGAGTCCTCCCCCTGAGGAGGAAGGAGTGGCAGAGACAACGTGCAATGAACTGACCGCAACCCCCATTCCCCGTCCCCCTGCGCTGCTGGGGGAGGAGGTAGAGAATAACCGGGAGTGAAGTTGAGGCTGGGAAGAAGGGAGGGGTGGGGGCAAGGTGTTTTAAGACTTGGTTTTATTTCTCATTCCCCTACTCTGATTTGATTGGCAATAAATTAAGCTAATTTCCCCAAGTAAAGTCTGGTTTGCCCATCATGGTAACTGCTGAGTGATCTCTCCCTGTCCTTATCTTGACCCACGAGCCTTTTGTTATATTTTCTCTCCCCTGTCCAACTGAGGAGGGGGAGTGAGAGAGCGGCTTTGGTGGGCACCTGGCGTCTAGCCAGGGTCAACCCACCACACCTGTACTTGTAGGACATTTTTATTGTCCTTTTTGATCATACACAGACTTTTTAAGAAAATTTATTACAAAGTATTGACTTGTAGAAGTCCTTGCAAAGTTATTTGATTTCCGGAGTTTAGACCAAATCAGAAGTACAGAGTCAACATTTGACTCCTCACTACAGCAAGAAGAGCCACCTACCAGGCTTCAACCCATACTCTACACGTATCCTCTAAATTAAATATCCAAATTGAGGATGAGCTTCTGAATAGAGCTGAGGCCAAGCTAGAACCACAAAGACTGGACTCTAAAGGTGCTTGCTTTCACAGACATTGACATCACTGAGCCAAGAGTGTGCCCTGGCAGCCAAGAGGGCAAACCGTGTCCTGGGGTGCATCAAGCCCTGCATTGCTAGCCGGTCAAAGGGAGTGATTGTCCCGCTCTACTCTGCACTCGTGTGGCCTCATCTTGAGGACTGTGCGCAGTTTTGGGCACCACAGTATAAAAAGGATACGAAGCTACTAGAGAGTGTCCAGAGGAGAGCCACAAAGATGGTGAAGGGTTTAGAGGGGAAGCCGTATGAGGAGCGGCTGAAGTCACTTGGTCTGTTCAGCCTGGAGAAGAGGAGACTGAGGGGAGACCTCATTGCAGTCTACAGCTTCCTCACAAGGGGAAGCGGAGGGGCAGCTGCCAATCTCTTCTTCCTGGCGACCAATGATAGGACCCGAGGGAATGGCAGGAAGATGTGCCAGGGGAGGTTTAGGTTGGACGTTAGGAAAACATTCTTCACCCAGAGGGTGGTGGAGCACTGAAACAGGCTCCCCAGGGAGGTAGTCATGGCACCGAGCCTGACAATATTCAAGAAGCATTTGGACAATCCTCTCGAACACATGGTGTGAATTTTGAGGTTGTCCTATACAGGGTCAGGAGTTGGGCTCGGTGATCCTTGTGGGTCCCTTCCAACTCAGGAGATTCTATGATTCTATTGATCAACCACCCTGTTGTGTCTGATTTACATTCTTATGAAGAAATAGCTATTTGCTCCCAGCTTGCTTCCAGCTATCTGGCATTAATTCTGCCTTCCAAGTGGGGCACACAGAATAATTGCATTGCACAGCAACTACAAGTTTGAGTAGTTTCCTATAGTCTCTCTGCTCTTAATGTTACTTGTAGACCCCAAACCATTCTTTGCCCTCCTGTTTGAAATGCCCACATAGTCTGACAGCTGTCTCCAACTCTGTGTGCAATTGTATGTCCAATACTTGGTATGCTTCCAGTAGCAGTCCCAATACCACCTATTAATGTGGTCATTAATGTCCTAATTGCATTCAGTCATTTCAGGAAAGGGAGAGGTTATTTTGCATGAGAGTTTACTTCTTCTTCCGTAAAAAGTCTTTTACCAGTTTTGTTTCCATTTAATGGCTAAACACTCCTTCAGCAAATATTCTCCCATGGGAACAGCCTCTGACTCACAAATAGATCAGGCAACCTCCTCCATTAACCTTCTGGGATAACGTGCACTGTTCCCTATCTCTGAAGTGACTGTCTGTAAGACAAACTCATTTGGAAAGCTATATACAGCTGTGGACAGAACAGTGTTTCAGAGGTTTCTAAGGCTTTGTTGCAGACTTCCCTCTATATTACTTTCCTGAAACCATCAAGGTCAGTCAAAGAAGCAACAGGGATGTAAGTACAATAATTTCTTTTATTAAGAGGTTAGTTATGTACTTTTCAAGTCTTTCAATGGAATCTCCCTTAAGATATGGGTAGAATTTAAAAGTCCAGTGGGATGGTTTGAACTTTACCCCTAAGCTGAGCTCCATGGTGTTTGTCTGGGTTAGAGAGCAATGCAGATGATTGCCAAGCCAGCAACAGTTGGCTTGCAGCAGTTGCAAGATGCATGACTCGCCACTGAGCGTCCTGACTCAGCAGGCAAAGTAGACATGGGACATGCATCCACGTGACCAAACTCAACCTGAGGTTTTGTGGGGATGAGGAGTGGGAAGTCAGTGGTTCCCCTTCTTCTTTGCATTCCTGGACAACTGTTGCACAATTTGAGCTGTGGTGAAATTATCAGATTGACCTTTTCAGCCTGCTAAGTGAAATTAAGGTCTTGAGTAAACTGCTTTCAGACTACTAAATCCCACCACTGAGCAGTGCAGAGATGACTAGTTTCAGACAGCTCCAGGCAGTGTCTCAGAAAGTCTGTGTTAAACTGGCATGGGACAAAGGGATTCCCCTCAAAGGACTGTCATGAGATCATTAGTATCCAAATAGTCTAACCTTTCAGTTTTTAACTGAACAAAATCCATTAAAGCAGTCTGCTCTGGGACTTCATCGGCAACTTGTGTTTTTCTCTCAGCTATGAAGCAACCTGGACAGGTTCATAGATCCAGTTACGTTATTAATGCCTCTTATTTCACAGTCTACTATCATCTTTGGGATGACAGTTGCAGTGAGAATCACCTGAAGCATAGTTATCCCAATGCCAGCCACTCAGCCAGACGTCAGCTTCCCTATCTCTGATGTATGCTGAACGATCTGCTGGCTCCAGAAAGCATTTCAAGAGACCGTTTCTGCTTATGACAGAAATCTGCTGTGTCAGCCCACTGATTTGAGGTCCGTCCTGACCATTTATTTCAATGGTCAACATGGGTCTGATTCAGTTGCCTAAACAAACGCACCGAGGGTACTTCCCTGCCTCCAGCTGCCACTGAAGAAAGGTGCAGGTCTCTCGCAGGACTTGTATCGTACCTGCTGGTCCTCTGTATAGGATATCAAAGGCATCCTGAATTCTCTACGGCATCTCAAATAACACTTATCATCAGTCATGTTTGGGCAACAACTCTGTGTTTCTGCCATGAGACCAGATCTAATCTCACTACTAGCAAAAGCTGTCAGTTCTTTCAGTACTTTTGCAACAGAAGGGATGGTCTCCAGTCAGACCGTGAGCCAGCAGCATCTCAGGCTATCACTTAAAACATCTAAATTAATACGAAAGCTGAAACCATGACAAAATCCTGGAGCACATGTTATGAACAGGATACAGGAGAATATGTGAAGCCAAACCCATTAATTGTTTATGATTTTGCTGTTTTCTCTCCTGTTTTGTTCAGAGGAGAGATAGTTAGATGAACTCATCCCCTCCCCTCCAAATAGAGCATTAGGCACAAAAAATAGTGCTGGGGAGAATCTGGTCTTTACACCTCTATATGGGACTACAGAGTCCAGATCACAGGACTCTCTAGTGACGTAGCTGAATCCAGTTTATATAAGGTGTGAGAAGCTGTATCCAGTTGCAACAGTTATTGTGTGTTTCAGCAAGAATTCCCCATGTGTATAACCTGTTTTGCAAATGGATTCATTGTGCAGATTTCCTCATCAACTCAAACTCTGATTGGAAAGACAGGAAGAAGCCTTCTTTCATGGGAAATATTCCAGCAAGATGATTTTTGTTGTGATACTAATTGAAAGGCCTCTCTTATCAGACTAAGATTTTACCTTTCTACTGTTGAAACCTGAGAAACATTATTATACTTTTAGAAGATCTTGTGGTCTGAATGACACCAGAAAAAGTCTGTGGATTTACCCTACCTAATATCAGACTTGTAATTTAGGTCATCATAGCCTCCATTTAAAGACATGGGAGAAGAGACAAGGCTCATGCATGTCCTCATGTACTCTCAATAGCACCTCCAGATGGCAAACTAGCCCACCTATCATCTGAGTCACCCACTGACTGTTGAGAGTCAAAGGCAATTAATTACATTCCCAATATTGGATCTTCAGTTATTTGCCTAAAATTAGTTTGGAAAAATCTGGACTCTAAAATGTTTCAGCATGCTGGCTGGCTAAACTACTGTTGACTGTCACAGAATGAACCGCAATCTGCAGAGCAGAAAGCAGAGTTGGAAAAAGCAGAAATATCTCTATTTCTTCTGTATAAGTAAATCAAATAGTCAGATGAAGCACTGTTTCAAGTTCAGCAGTCCTAGAAGAGTTTTCCATTCTTGTCATCACCATCAATCTTAAAAAGAGTATGTTAATTATGATCTAAAAAATTTTTTTTAACAAAATTGCCTTAGGTTTTGCCCAAAGCAGTTGAGCTTATCTAGTTTGCAACTATATTTCTTTGATTAATTTTATCAGACTGACTGGCTGATCTCTCTTTAATTTGCTAATACTCTTTAACATTTTACTAATCTGTTTCTCTGTCTGTTCTTAATAATTGCTTCTTGTTGAGTGTCCTTGTTTCTTATCATCTCCTGATAAATTATGTTGCAAGGCATGTTTTCGTGGTTTCTAAAAAAATTCCTGCATGTCAGTATTTGTGAGCACTAGCTGTACGGTTGATACACAAATAAGTCACTTCCTGTTCCCTAAGCTTTCATAAACAAATAAGAGGGGGAAAGGAAGCGTGATGAAGGCTTGCTCTCCATCTGACATGAAGCTGGAATGCAGCTGGAGTTTGTAGCTGGACCCAGACTTGGGACATGCCCACAAGTTCCACAGTTTAGATTGCCTTATGTGCTATTAGGATAGCAGAAAGGAAGTCAAATAAGCAAATAAAGAGTATAAATTTGTTTTTCTTATGAGGCTTCCTGTGACCTACCTTTCCAAAGTGTAGTAATAGCTGATCCATCTCTTTCCAGAACCAATGTTTAAAGCTCTAAAATTTTCACTGTCAGTTCAGATTTTGACTAGATAGGACTCAGTCAACACTTGTTTCTTTTGCTGCATTCATCCTGGACTAGTTGCTTTAGGATTATTAAAGGAAGTTATAGGTTTAATTCAGTAGAAATCAAGAAGCAAGTTTAAATTTATTTAATTACTAGAATCAAAGCTCAAGCCTGGTTGCTTGCTCTAAAATGACCTGGCAGAAAGCATAGCTTCATGTTAATAAACAAATTATGGGGAAACATATTTCTTCAAAGAAATATGTTTCTTTTGTCTTCAGACCTTTTAGACTTCCTAAACTACCCAGCATATTAATTTCCAAAGCATTTCTAAAACATTACATTATCTACTATTAGCCACACTCATTTAAACAGAATTTATATTAGCTTCTATTACTAAACCACGATAGCTAAGTTACTAATATAACTTAACTTTGAACTTAGGTGCTTTCAAAAACAATTTTACCATGCATCCAAGACATTCCAACTTCATAAAGATATAGCTTTCCTTTCCTTTCTAGGCATCAAGTAAGATTTTAAAATGGTAACTAGAGTCCTTCTGCTAGTAAACTAACTTCTGTTTATCACCATGCCCATAGTCAGTTCATTTTATCCAAATAAAATAAACTTCTTAAACCTAAATTTTCCCTCACTGCATTTCTGCAAAGCCAAATAGCCTTAGTAGCTTCATCATAATTTTTATACAGAGCTATTGCTAAGTAAAAAAATTCAGAAGGCCTTGAATTTTTAAGAACTATTACCAGGCTGTTATTTAATATTAGGGAAAAGTATACTCCACAAGAGGGATCACCTTATCTTTGCATATATCTAGAAACTGCATGGGGCTATATGGCTTACAGCCTCAGCAAAAANACTTGTTGTAGAAATTCCTAAAACTGGAACAAATTAAGGGTATCAGCTGATCCAGCAACTTAAAGCAGCAGCCAAAAGCAGTTCCTATATAAACAACAAAAACAAAAAACCAAACTGGTTTAAGTGCAATGGAAAATTAATAAGATGACCCGCAGCTGGGAGCTTTCTAATAATTAAGGTCTGAGGAGTACACTGGGATATAGTTTTAGCTAAAGATGAACTGGTGTAGAAAATAAAATTACAGTAACTGACTAGCAAGATTCTTGAACTTTGAAATACAACTTTTCCTATTGTGGAGGTCAAGGAATGAAGTTGGTAGGGCTTGCTGGAAGACCTCCAGTGAAAATGACTGAGTAGAGCTTAAGGGTCAAAGAGAATCAATATATTTTGATTTTACTGGCTCCTACAACAGAAGAGAGCTATAGCCAAAAGTACAAATCCATTCAATGCTCACCTGTAATCATGAAATGGCCTTGTAACAGCAGAAATCAAAAGCATGGCTCTATCATCCCATTTGAGAAAGACTTGCACCATGAGCCGTATCTGCCTTCACATTTTGCTACTTTGCATTGCACCAAGATGAGTAAAGACACTGGAAAAGCATCATAACTGCCTGATTAAGAGATGTCTAAAGCCTTTACATACTATTTATCTGTTTGAAGCTCTAATTAAAATATGGTGGGCACCTCTGGAGGGCAATTCATTCCACTATAAAAACAGATGCCTAAGACAGGTGGGATGAATTGCTCTTTGGAGATACTTGTCTCTTTCATTTACTATGGAAAGAGCTTGACTAGTGTAGGCAACAGCTAATACATACATAGGTGGTTAAAATGAGTGAATCTCACCTGGAAGATATTGATTATTAGCTGCTAGTGACAGACTGGGATATGCTATATAGTTAGTTAAATTTCAAGCCAGGTTAGGCTGAGATGCCTAACCTTTAGGTGACTAAAATTAGATAAAATAAATCTTCTCTTTTTATGATAAGAATGACGACCCTAGAGAAGGGGCTGTAAGTCATCTTCCAGCTTATTCCAAGAGTGAATTAGCAAAGGCCAATAACTTTTCCTTATTTATGTCACTTCTGTGAGTAGGAAATACTTGAAAATTTCATCAAAATGTAGATAACTAAATTTATATTATAATTAATTGCTTTAATATCATTGTTCCAATAACTGTTTTTAATGGAGGGAGGTGCTAAGAGGCTTGTCAGGTTATCCTAAATTCCACAGTTACACATGATGCATGCAGATTATTTCTGAGCATTATGTTGCAAACAGTCCTAACCTCACATCACCTGCAAGTGGCTCTGGAACAAAGGAGTGGAGATAGTCC
>WAAD01012272.1:76758-88069 GCA_013389945.1 Fregata magnificens | reverse complement strand
AACAAAGGAGTGGAGATAGTCCATCTGTATACGGCGCATTATTTTGTACATTGCTCCAAATACATGTTTCTGTATGCCTTTATATAGACATAAGGATATAGCATTCATAAGCTGATGATTCATTTCTGGGTAAAACTTCACTAAATATCTTACTTGTATTTCTGTCCTTTGGGGTTCTTTTAGTTAGTAAATGTGCTACACCAGTTTTTAAAAAAGGAGAGCATTCAGAATTCAAAATTAAGCTAATTGGCTAATAATCCACCTGCTCTGTAGCTACTCAGTAGTTAATCAAAAATTAAGAAGTTTGTTTAAAAAAATATAGAAGAGGAATATATCAATATCATAACATATAAATTCATTCTACTTTTTGCTCTGTAGGCTATGAAACTATAGGGTGTGTAAACAAATACAGATGTAACCCAAACAGGTAAGTTTCTATTTAAAAAATATGGCTGCTCCTTCACCTGATGTCTAATTGTCTCTACAACACAAAATATCAGCCTGGCATTAAATTTCTATAACAAGAATGTGATTTAGTAAACACTCTTTTCCACAGAATATTTGAGAAGTTATCATCTTTGATTCTTAATTGCATTAATGCAATAAACATTATCATGTAGTTTACACAGTTGTTACTTTAAAAGTTGTGATTTTTAAAACCTTAAATTTTGTGACCAGAACTTATAGTTGCTTATATTGATGCTTGCTGATTAATCATTTGTTCCTAAATACTTCTTTAATGTCTTCATAGAAACATACAAAATATATACAGGAATAGTGGTTTTGATATACTGACAAATATTTAATATTATAAGATCCTGCATGTCTTCACTGATATTTGGGATACTGACAGGTCAGTTGTATTTCTTGTTTCAGCAATGTACCTTTGTATTGCAACCTGAAGGATGTTTCTATCTTGCTAGCAGGTATTCAAACTTTTTTCTGGCAATCTAAACTCAGTAAGGAGTCCTTCTGCTAAGTGCAGTGGCAGGAGGAACAGGTATAACTATCTCTTTCTAATACCCTCTCCAAGAATTTCTTGAGCTCATCTTTTCCATGGCAGTTATAGACCTGGATATACTGTTCCTTACCGACCTCAACAACATGGTATATAAAGATAGAATCTCTTCTCTTCTCCTCATCCTCTTCACTTTTCCATTGTGTAATTGAGGATTACATTAAGTCCTTTCTGATACAAGATTGTGCCTAGATGTTATGGTAACAGAGTATGGATTCTTTAATGACTTAGGAAAATAGCTCGCCTCACTTTGTGAAAAAATAGTACACAGCTGTGAATCAGCTAAGGTATATGATTTCCAGCTGATGACTTTACAGGCAGTCTGAGCTCAGAGAGAATGATGTTATCAGGGTAAGAAGAGGACAGAATAGAAGGTGAGAGATGGTGTGTGAACTGAAGGATAGCAGTGGGCTTTTATCTGCTTGATGAACTGAATAATACTTTCTTTTTGAGTTTGCTTGTAAAATAAAGCCTGTTGGGTTAATTGCAGTAGTTGTACAGGCTGGAAGCTATCATAATTATCCTACTTTTGTGGTCTTGTTTTCTTCTTTTTCTCTCTAGTACACTTTTTTAAAAAAAAAAATCTTATTTTTTTATATTGGTTTTAAAAAGCATATTCTTTTCAGGAACAAAACTACTAAGTAACTTGATTGTAAAAATGANGTTACCTGAGTAAGGAGTGACATTAAAATAATTACAGGGTAATTATTGTTGTCATTCTGTTTCTACTTCTGAATTTAGCACGAATTCAGTGTTCTAGTTCTCTTCTTTTAAAAGGTCTTTGAGTACTAGGGAAGTCTGTGGGGCGGGGCGGGGAAATAATCTTTGAATCTTGAGCCAGGCCTTTTAGAGTTCTTGTGATTCATCTCTATGACCAGTTAGGAAGGTCTATAGGACTAAGCATTTTAAAACTAACATCTGTCTTAAGTGCTAATGGAATGAAAAGTGCCTGGCTGCTTCAAGGTAATGTAAGTACTTCAAGAAAACAATTTTTCTTCTTCATGTTCTTCAAGAAAATAACTGAAGTAAGTGGGTCAGTGGCACTTGAGTCATAAGTATGAAATGTTGATGGATGCAAAAATTTTTTTTGTGTGTATGTATATGTACACCATCATGCTCTGGTGCGGCCTTACTTTTTCTTGTTTGTCATAGCTCTCTTTACCGTACTATCATTTATTCTTTCTAACTTTTATCCATTTGCAGAAATTTTAGTTTTTTCTTTCCTGTGTCATCCCTCTCTTGGTAGGTTACTTAATTCTTCTAGCTCCAGATGTTCCTCCTTCTAAAACAGAAGCTATTTTAAAAGGGATAGCAAAATTAGGACTGTTTAGTAGTTTGTACCTGGGGTTAAGTTGTCTTCTCAAGAAGTTGTATTTAGTTCTCAGACATCCAAATTAGGATCAATCTTTCCAAAGATTGATCATGTTACCTCTCTGCTTTCATAATTATTTTTTATCTTAAAACTCTTAATGACATTTGAAATACCACATTAAAATGTCCACTAGAATTATACATGTGTTCCATTCACATTCAGAATAACATTTCAGTTACTGGCTATAACTGTTTCTTGAACAAGCCACTTAACTTTTGCTATAGCTACAATTCTGGTCTCACGAGGATTTTAGTATGTTCTAAGAAGATGCATGTTTTGCTTTAGAGCATTGCATAAATTTCTTCAATGTGGTTTTGATTCTCCCAAATACAGAAGCTCTGTTCAAATGCAGAATGGTGCTTAGGTCTCCTTCTTCTCACACTATATGCTCCACTTCTTGCAGAAGTGTTTCTGTTTGTATTTCTTCACTCTTGGTGTATGCGTTTCAGATAATCCCTGGATGTATCTTTGTGGTTTGCTAACTCAGTCTGCTCTGATATAATTTTATTTTCTTGTCAGAACTTGCAATGTAAGATACAGATGTGCCTGGATAACTGAAGTCCACACTTTCCCTAAGTCTGATGGAGAATCCTGACAGTTTTTTTGTCTGGTTTTTTCGTTTCTGATTCATATTATAATCTGGTCCCAAATTAGAGATTTCATGGTCCTCCAAAAGCATATGTCTGACTGAGCTGTCATTTCCTTAATAAATCCTTCGAAAAATTCTCCCTGGATTTCTCATATCAATCTAGCAACTTTCAAAAGCATCTTGCCTTAAAACATGACACTCTTCCAATAGGTTACCATGTTCTTCCTCATGAGCAACTAAAAGTTGAATGCCTCAGATCACTCCATTTTACATCAAAACCAACAAAAATAAAATCCAACTATCCTTTTGATCCTTGGGGTTTTGTTTCAGTTTGGGTTTGTTCTTCTTGGGGGGGGGCAGGGGCGGAGCCAGGTGTTTTTAGTGTTTTTGCTGTTGTTTTGTTAGTGTGGTACCTTTATGAAGGTGAATGGAAGTAGATTCTTTTTTGAATTTCTCCTGTTGTAATAACCTCTAGGACAATTCTAGTTGGACAAGGATCCTGAACTACTGCCCTCTCATCCCTCCCCTGTTTTCAGTTGTCTTTCTCCCACGTTACAGTACACACCCTTCATATCCTTCTGTTTCTTCCTTTTCTTAAAATATCCTAAAGAAATTTTTTGATGGAACTAATGAGATACACATTTGGCAGGTTTTTGAGGGTGGGAAGCAGGAGGTGGTTTCTTTATTTGCTCATCTGTTGTTCTAAACATGACAAATGGACCCCCATGGAGTAAGAGGGAGAGAAACACATCTTGATCTATTAACTCTACCTCTGCAACTGACTTCAGTAGTCACACTACAACATGCTGAAATACAGTGTGCCTAGAATTACCTCAGTGTGGTCCACTAGCCTAATGATTATGGTGTTCTTACAAATATGAAATACTGAAGGACACTGACAAGTCAGTTGAAATTCCTCAATTTTTAAACAAGAGCTTATATTTTTTGTATTTCTTCAAATAGGTGAATAAAGAGGCTATGGGTGGGGTGGTTTTGTTTTTTTTTTTTTTTTTTAAAAACTCCAGCCCCCTCACATCTCCGGTGTGGCTATACATTTAAACAGTCTGTAGGAAAAAAAATAGAACAAATTCAGCAAGAAATCAGAGAGAAAAAAAACCCATTAATATAACCTTTCATTTAAGGCAACCAGAACAATTTCCTGGGAAGTAGAAGATGTGGCATAAGATACAGATGATCTCTTCTCAAGTTCACCCACAGGGAGCATGAGCATTAAACTAATCTTAGGAAGCTGGACCAGTTTCTTTGTATATTGCTACAAGTGGCTGGAAAACAAAACATTATTTTTAAGTTGAGAACATACATGGTTTATTTTGTTTTCTTTTTTTTTTTTACCTATAGAGGTGAGAGAACTTTAAAAATCATCCCCACCTAATGTGAGTGGACTTTACCCTCGCACAGCTTCTAAACTACAGAACCATATAGCTCTGCTTTGACGTCTGTGTGTGTGTGTGCACGTGTACACATGAGGGAGGGAGGTGAGAGAAAGATCCTATCTATTTCACGCAGTACTTTTTGTTTCTTGATTGGGTCTAATAAGTCACACAGGTCAATTTAGTTGTACTGTCTAGGTCTTACATCCCAGTGGAGAGGAGTTTTTTTTTCAGTGGGCCTAAGCTAGTAGTAAAGAGAGAGAAGACACTTTCCCAGTGTGGGCTGTGGAGTTAATGTGTTATTAAATGTGACAGCAGTCTTATCAGTGAAGATCTGTGCCGTTTGCTTTGTAAAAAGGCTAGCAAAGAAGATGAATAAGGAATGGTGGAGTTGTGCTCCATGTCAGAGACAGAAATAGAAGAAAACTCTGACTCAGGAAAACAAAGATGCAAGAAAGTAGCTGTTTTGTTGCCATGCGCTCAGACTACTAGCTTTGAAACGCACCTCTTGCAGAGGGACGGTGACTTCGCAGAGGCTTTCCTGATGTCCTTTGAGAGATTATGTACCACACTGGCTATGAGAATACCCACAATTTTTCCCCCCTAATTTTCCAACTAAAGGAAGAGATCCTGATAATCTGACTACAGCTGATGCTACGTTATAAACAGTTCGTAGGTCCTGCACCTGTAGATGTCAAATCATGCCAAAAAAAGATTTCAGAGTCTCCAGAAGTGATGCTTCTACATAAATCATGCTAAAGCTGTGAGAAAAAGCAAACAAAAGGAGAGAAGGTAAAACATACAACAGCAATAGGACTTGGATTAATCTATAGCAGATGGTGATCTGAGGGAAATGCTTCAAGGCAAAGCCTTCAAAACTGTTGTAGGCATAGCACTTGATGCTTCTAAATACAGGTGAGCAAAGCCATTTGTAGCACCAGAATTTGGGGGAGAAAATATGAGAATTAAATGGACTCCTAATTCTGAATTAGAAGAATGGGAGCGGAATGAAGAGGAAGGACTGAGGAAAGCCCGCTGGGTAAGATTCATTCCCTGTCTTATTGGGTCAGGCACAAGCCTCCAGAACAAAGACCCAATTCCCAATATACTATAAGCACGTTACTAAACTGTATGAGAAAGTGCAGTACCTCCTAGCAGAACCAGCAAAATCCATACCTTCACATGCAGAGTCTAGCATGGGAAGCAGTAGAGATGAAGAATGTCCCACATATAATGGCCAAGTAGGGTTTGTCCAAATGCTTTGAAAGATCTTAAAATCTAAGTAGAATAATAAATTGTAGGTTGCATGCTTGCCTTTTGGTTTAACTGTTTACTATATGCTCCTAGAAATATCAGAAACAGTGCTTCTTTTTGGGACCAGTTGAAATGGGAAGTTCCTTTTGGCTGCCCTACTGATACATATTAATAAGAAAATAATCTGTCAAGTGACTAATGTAGCAGTCCTTAGTAATTATAAGTCTACAGGACAAAAAGAAAAAAAAAAAAATCCCTCGGGGAACAATGTGGCTAGAGCAGCAACAGGTATATGCATAGACCTTGGAGTTCAGTAAATGCAATGTGATGATTCATGCATAGGAAGTCTCTGTGTGTTTGAACTTACGGCTGAGAAAGTTCACTGAGCTATTAATTTAACTGAACTCTGGGACTCTGCATTTTAAAAGCAACACAAAGCCTGAAAGGGCTTAATTTAATTTACAGTTGCTCAAGAAACTGTTTTAAGTAATCTATAGTTACTAAAAATATGTCCATGGATAACTGTGGGGTTTTTTTAAGCAGTTGCACCCTAGACTGCTTTTCTTTTTTGTGATCATAGCACCACCCCTTCAGTTTCCTAGCTAGACTGCCAAAGCTTTCTCTGACAACACAATTGTCCTAAATATACCCCGGCGTCCTGCTCTGAGTTTGGAATTTGAATTTAAAATTGACCTGTTTTATCCTTTTGAGAAGCCTCAATAATGTGATTTCAGTCTTGTGTGAAAACAGAGTAGAAATGGAAATATAATCTCATCCCACTTTTCTTTTTGGGATACACAAGATTATTGCTTGCAGATTAGCATGTTTGAACTGCTAGGGTTTTTTTTTCTGCCAAGCCAATTTAGTTTCCAACAGAGTTCAGGTGCTCCATGCCTTGTAAAGGATGCAGGATTTATAGTTTTCATGTATATTGCATCATTTCTGACAGAAGACTGGTCTTGATGACCCAAGTGAATTTTTCCAGTCCTGTGTTTCTATGGCAAGACTCTTCAATGGGATTGCATCCCAGTCTGTATTTTATTTCTTCATCCTACGTGACAATCTAATAAACATTATTCCACACGTTATCTTGGAGACGACTTGAGGTTTCCAAGTTTCAGTCCAGTTCCAGTCCAAGGTCTGGTTTCAAAGCTTACTGGCATATGTAGATTTGAATGTCAAACCACACTATATCTTCCTTTTAACCTAGATAATATTTTCAAAGCAAGAATATCTTATAAAACATTGCTAATATGTCTTCTTTGTGGGTTTCTAATACTTTTTTTTTTCTTTGAATTTTTTCCACTTCATTCACACACTACAGTGCTGTTGGTTAAAATGTTCTGGGTAACTTTTCTTGCTCTTCAGGGTGATTGCAGATTATGCCCTGGTAATATTTCTTCAACTGTGTTTGTCTTCATGTAATGCATAGTGGGTTTAGACAAACATATGTAGGAAAAGTCTGAATTTCTATGTAAGGGGAAATGTGGTAGAATACTGTTAAATAATTGATTGCTACAATCTTGAAAGGAAAAAGTTATTCATGAATACCATATTTACTTGAACGTGTACCTATTTTTATTTATTCTAATACCAGTCACATCACCATGGCAGAAGATAGATGTTGGGTTTTTTTTGCTATCTCCCCACTGTACCTAAAAGAAGTCATTATCTTAACGTCAAGAGCTGATACATATGGTTCAGCATTACAAAATGCCAGAGCTGTAAGCTTTTATTTTGCACATTTTTTTTTTTTGGTGTACACTACCTGAGTTTTAAAGAAAGAATTTAAAGAAGACAGCAGAGTTTGGCTAAGGTAGAACTAAAGTCTAAATATTAGCGCAATAGAAAGTATAAAGACAGAAGCGGGTAAAGAGGTTCACAGAGGGACCTTTTGGTTAGCAAGCTCTTTGGGATTTGTGACATCTGGCATAAAAAAGAGTGGGGTGGGGTTTTTGTTTGTTTTCCTTTAGCATGTCTCTATAATTAAGATTGGGAAAACTTGGCTTGCAAAAAACATGACAAAGCAAATAAATTTCGAGAGTTGAATTTGTTCTTTTTTTAAAAAAAATTATTTTTATTTTTTGAATATGTGAGCTTTGTTTTCCTTCCTTTGTGCTGTATATAGAAACTAAATGTGAGTAAGCATAAGTTGGTGTCGCTATTTGACCTAGAAAATAATTGGGTAGAGAGGAACAAGCATCTCCATTGTAGGAATGGAGAAGAAGGCCTTGTCTCTAATATGGAGGCAGTATAGTGCCTGTCCTGTGCTTTTTATCATTAAAGAACTCTTTATGATTGAAAAGCACAGGACAAGAATTATGTTGTGAAGTTTTGTGGGTTGTGGTTGGGGTTTTTTGGTTTGTTTGTTCCTCCCCCCCCCCCAATAATAATGTCTCAAAATAAATACCAACAACTTAAAATAAAGATAGATGTACATTACAGAATAAAAATGACAAAATAGACTTTAGCTTTGTTGGAACTACGTGATGAAGAATGGTCTCTTTAATTAATCACATTAACAGCTTCACAACACATCTTGACAGTGACAGAAGCTTAGTGACCAAGAGCTTTGGTTTTGTTTTGTTCCCCCCCACCCCCTTATTACTGGTTTAAGTCCTATTTGTGGAGCAAATGTGATGGTAAGAGCTAGCTGCTTCAGGTGAACAAAGAACTCTAACATCACCTGATTGTAGTAAATTGAAAGTTTTATCACAGAAGTACTGAATTCTGTGGTTCATAACTCCCTGGCTGCAATTTGATATGTGAACTAGACAGTTTACATATTTTGAAGTTATCTTATTCCAGACTCCCTGCTTGCTTGTGAAGAAATTACTATATTGGTTTGTATCATATTTTGAAAGCTTAAAAAAGCAAGGTCTAGAAATATAATTCGAAAGTATAAGGGTTAGTTTATGAAATCACGGAACTTTCCCCTTTACATCCAGTCATGCAGAATACTGGAGCTTTCGAACTACCTGGTGGAAATTCTTGTTCTGCTGTGTTGAAACTCACATTCGTACAATGCTGATCTGTGTGAGCAGCGATAGCGAACAAGAGAGACTGCCAGACTCCGATTCTGGATGACTTCTGAACAATTTGTTCTGCTAAAACTTATAAAGGTGCCAAGTGAACGAACGCAACTGCTGAAAACCCCACCTTAAAGTAAAAGGGAGAGGCTGACTGGCGAAGTACCTCGTTCTGTAACAGCAAGTAGATGTTAGCAAACAGGAAAAGAGTTGAGTATTGTCAGAAGTAAGACACGTTCTGGTTGCAAAGCACTTAATAGTAGCTTTCAGTTGACTGAGTTTGTTTTGATGGTATAACAAATCCATCTTTCAAACATGAACTGCTAGATCAAAAACTCCGCAGCTACATAAAGCAAAGGGCTAATACGGCACAGACAGAGTCTCCAAAACTATACTACCATTTAAAAAAAAAAAAGAAAAAACCAACAAACAAAAAACCAACCAAAAAAACCAAATTTGAAACTATAATAATGTTATGCTAACTGCAGGAGTATAGTCAATATCAGACCTAGCATAAGGCTGGTCTGGATGAAAGGTGTACTCCTGAATGTTCTTACATGGCACAGTACTGGTATTATTGCTCAGAATCAGTCTCAGAGAAAGAATATGAAATATGAGTATCACAGTCATATTAAAAAAAAAAAAAAAAAAAGGAAAAAGAAAAGGGGGCTTCCTCTGAGGACCAAACAAGAAGTGAAAATATGGCTGTGAATGAGGACTGAGTATCCAGCTCCCAACTGGTGCCATTAACAGCCTCACAAGTTGGAGACTACTTTGTATTTCAAGTGAAGAGAAAGAGAGCTTGGAGGTGGACTATAAGAAGGTCCAGAGTTATTCTTGCTTGGGAACTCCTAATTACATTATCAAACACTATTGCTTATCACAGGCTGAAGCTTATGGAAGGTGGACTCTGCTCTGTGGACACTTAGCAAGATTCCCCCCAAAAGCAAAAAGACTTGAGATAAAAAGAGATGCGGAGTAGCAGTTGCAGCTTGCAAAGAATAATGCTCACCACACTGTGTGTGACTGTACAACACAAGCCCAGACAAATTCTAGAGTTTGGAGCAATATGCAAGAATTGGAATAAATTGCATCACTTTCATAAAAGTTTGCCAGCACTTAGCTTTTATGGTACACGCATTAAGATGGCTACAACAGCATTACTGCAGAAGAATAATTTTGAGATGTGACAGACAATGTTACACCAGAAGATAGCCCATCTGTCAGGCAGCGTGTGTTTGGTGAAGGAAAAATTACTGTTTGGATATAAAGTAGCAGCTGACAACAAAACACAAAAATGAGCTAAAAGGTGGGGGGTTTTGTTGGGTTTTTTCCCTGATTCTTGCCTGTAGGAATGATTTTAGGTAAACCCTGAAAGAGGAGCTAGAAAGACTTATTACTCTGATTCTCAGAGGGAATGTAATTTGGAGGTGGTTAGCACCATGACACACGGCGCTTGTTTTCTTGTGGCTCCTTTTATCACTGCTGGATTAGTCTTTTCTTTTTCCTTCAATTATAAGAATTATAATAGAAAGCTTTTTATGTAGTTAGTATTTTAAATACTTCTTGGATGGTCTCTGGTGCTTCTAACTGTGTTCAGAAAGTAGCTTTTTCTTCAGTGATGGTATTAATCTGGCTGTCTTTCTGCTATCTGGAGAAAACCTGTATGAACTTATTGGTTTTGACATCCCCAGCTCTCTGTAGAAAAAGTACTTGAAATTTGGCTTGAATGCTTAAGCATTGGTGGGCAATACACAAGCTTAAGAAAGATGACAGTTGCACAGTTCTCTTTCTGCATAACAGTAAGTATATTGTTTGCAAAAGTATTTATCTGTATTCAGAATCAGCAGAATTTCAGGCTTTATTTAGGCCCTCTTTTGGAGGGGAGAAGAAAAAAGAAGAAAATATGACAGCATGCACCTTCTTTGGATGACAGTTTTCTGCAGACTGCAATCCAAGCCACTTTTGGTGTGCAGCCTTATTTTAATAACATGTACTCTGGTTTGTACACCTGAAGCTTTCAGCTGCATAAAGCAGTAGGTGTGGCAAAACTGCAGGACTACAATCCAACAGATAAAAATTAACAATGTAAGAAAGTAATCTGGGTGAAAGCAGGTAATATAACAAGATATACTGCAAGAGTGCCTACTGCCCTGCCTCCCTTATCCTCTAAAAGCAGGTAAGGTATCCTGGAGCCAGCGAAGATGACTTAAGGAAATCTTGGCCTAACGTGGCAACTGGATTTAGTGAACTCTGCATTAAGTAAGAAAGAGAGGGTATTTATTGCTCCTTGAGAAGATCCTGCCTAGTGTTACAAAGCACAGAAACAGGTGTGGGGTGTCGGTACATCGCGGCTCAGCTGCTGCAGTTGACCATGCCAGACTCCTTGCACCCAAGCCGTATGCTGATGCTCTGGCGCAGGGCCGCATGGCGCTGCGACGAGGCTGCAAGAGCTGTCCCCGCTAAAACCGGGAGTTTCTGCATCTTGTGCAACTACAGTTGGACACCTAAATAAAATACGACAGCCAGACAGACACGCACCCTCAACAGGGCGAAGGAGACGCTCAGTGCCAAGACCTACAGGCCCCGCGAAGCCCGATCCGACGCGGGCGTGACTTCGGGGATCCCGGCAGGGGCGGGCGAGCCGCGGAGCAGCCC
>WAAD01012272.1:55253-75187 GCA_013389945.1 Fregata magnificens | reverse complement strand
GAGGGCCGGGTGCCCGGCCGAAGCCCCGGCCTGGCGGCTGCTCCCTGTGAGGGGAGCGAGGGGCGGGCTCCCCCGTGGTGCCCGGCCGCTCCCCATTGTTTCCCTCCGGAGGTCGCTGAGGATGCGGATGACACGAAACCGGCACCTTCCTGTGTTCTCAGCCTCTGCTGGCCTTTAGCTGTGATGTGGGTGGCCAGATCGTGAGGAGAGCTTTGAGTCACCGTTGTTTTAAGTTTGTAGACGGTTGTAAAGCACTAGGTGGTTGGCTTCTTCGGTTTGGGGTTTTTTTCAGTCTGACTGGAACAGCAGGGCTTATGTCCTCCTCCCCGCCCCCCCCCGAAGGCTGTGTTTAGGAGTGGAATTAACATAAGAAACTTAAAGAATAACATAACTTTCCCAGTTTGCTTATGGCAAATGCTGGAAACGTGCACTGTTAACGTTGGCATTTGACATCTTTGCAATTACTGAGTTCTTTTCAGAGTGTATGACAGGGAAACTATAGTTCTTTTTTTCCCTGTGTAGATCTGTGAGTGTTTTCTTATCCCATATATTCCTTAGTTCAGTGCTCATGCTTTTTCCTTTACATCTTCTCTTCCTACTTCTGACCTTTGTATCATTTAGTCCTGGGACTGCAAGTGCTAAGTGTAAGGAAACTACTAAATGTGAGGAAATCAGCCATGCGATTGCTCCATGGTGTTTAGATATTTGTCTGAATTTTGCCTTAACGTGCCTGTACTTTTTAAAGCTGTGGTTTTGAATTCATTGTGTCCTCCATGTTTTTTGATTTCAGGATAATTCAACTGATATCTCTTGTATTTACAGTTGTAGAAAATACTAGCTTTAGGTGGGTGTAAATGTTAATGTTTCTTTTAATTGACATTCTTAAAATAATTTCTTTTAACTCCGAGATACCATAGATTGCATTATTTTGTGTTCTATTTCTTATTAGCAGATTCTTATGAGAATGCCAGTTAAAAGAAACAGTGACATTTGCAGTTACTGTATGTCTTTATTCTTGAAGGCTAGTTTTAGTCATACATCTTAGCTATATTGTGTCATCTTAGAGCAAATCAAAGAAGCCAGGCTCCTCGTACAGAGGAAGCAGGTTATATTAAGCTATTGGCAAGTGAATGACAGCTAGTTAATACTGGTGAATACAGCCAATGTGTATTGCAGGACTTTTGAGAGGAGGAATATTTAATAATCAGCTAGTTGCCCACTATCACTTGGTACTCACCCACAACATCTCATGTATCAGACTGATGGTAGCCAAAGTACTGCTCATGATCTCCACCCTTTCTCCGTATTAGTGTCAAAATACTGCAATTTAAGGTTTGAGAACCTCAGCCACCTGGTAGCCTTAAACAGAAATGGTCAAAAATGCTTTTTTACAAAAATGCTAAAGATCCCAAACCTTTTCTAAAGAGATACTTTAAAGTGATTTGTGACTGCATCTAGTTGCTACAGTAGATAACAATGCCAGGTAAACTAATTGGAGGTTAAGATAATATAGTTTATAACAAGAGTCTTAACTTGATTTTTATCTATGTGGAAAATCTGAAGCCTCTTAATCTGTCAATAAGAGTGTTTGTGACTAGAAAAATATCTTGAAGTATCTTAAAAAACTAAACAAATTGGCTTATGAACATTAATAAAATTCTTCCTGTGCTCCAGGAAGACTAATTTGAAGAATGATAGTGCAACCTACTTGCAATGTCGACATAGAATTTTTGCTTCAAGTCTGCAAAAGTGTACTCTGCACTTCACGTGGTGTGACCAACACCTGCCTCAGTGAGTGCTTTTATTCCAAACCTGACTCTAATGTTTATGAAGAACTAGAAAGCAGTATGAAAATGCTTGTGCGTAGACAAGGAAATTAAATGTTGTGGAGATTATCTGAAAGTCACAAGTAAGATTAATATCACATTTGCAAGGTGTTTGTGCTGGCTGTCATCTTAAAGTGATTAATATCACGTGTTGAGTAGGATGCGGTAATTGGCTTTGGAACAGAGCTGGCAGTGCTTTGCATTTCCTCATGTGATACTGGCTGCGGTATCATGAATGCTTTGGTCTCCAAAAGAGACGGTTTGGTTGGTGTGCTTGTTCCCCCTGCTAGGGTGACATTTATATAGTCTCTTGCAGTAACAGATTAGAGACTCACTCTGGGTTAAAATTAACTTGGCAAAAATGGTTTGTTGTAATCCAGACTAATTCCCTGATCTGGCTCACCTTGTGATTGTGCTTGTGACAGCATGAGGGGAGGGGTTGCACAAAATTCTACATACAGAGAGGCAGGAGCAGAGAAACTGCTGCTTTAGTCACCAGTGCCAGCCTAATAATTTTATGAAAGGAAACAGAAAAAAAGTATCTAATTCTGCAATTTAATACAACCATCTTTGGTCAGATAACAACATTAAGAATCTGTTACAGTACTACTAGCAGTGGGAAATTTACTTGTGAAGTCAAGATTGGTTTGGGAGATAGATCAGCTCTGAGTGTGCCTAGTTTGTAGTCTCTGCTTTGTGGCTACTGTAATGTACGAAAATGGCTAATAATGGCTAGTGTAGCCACGGAGGCCTGTAAAATGCTAGTAGGAAGCATGAGCCTCTTTAGAGGGCAAGTAAAAACTTGATGTTGTTGGAGCGTGGTCTCATACGCTGGGTTCTGAGTGGATGAAACTGGAAGTCTGCTCTCTGTTACTGAAGTAATGTAAGTTGTTAACTGCTTTCGGTCCTGAAGCTTTGTATTTGTGGAGTAAGATATTTCTGATTTTCACATTTTTTCTGTCTTCAAATATACAGGTTTTCTGTTGTAAAACTTAATCCTAACAAACATCCCTATCCAGCTGAATTGCTGCTATTATCTCTTGCGCGTCTCAGGGTTTTCCCTGAACCGTCAGTCCCTTTACTGTTCTTTTACCTATGTATGTACTGCCAGAAGTATCAGTTAGGCTCAGTGTGTTCTTTGAGACTTTTTGTCAAATATGGATAGATATACAAATTTGTTATGGCTTTATTGTGGCCTGTTTTGTAATTAAAATGTTCATTATATAATTTTGACTAACTTGAAATTTTAATACTGCAATGACAATATACTCTTAAAATGGCAGTAATTTCATACTCATGTCAAAGTGTTTTTATCTGTTTCACAGCTTATCAAGTGATCTTTACCAAAAAGATCATCATATCTTTTTCTTTTTTTTGTCTGTAGGACATCAACTCAGCAACTGTAAAAGTACCGTCATGCAGATCCAAAATCATTTCTGAATAGGTTCTTCTTTGGTTCCATTTGCACTTTACGTTACTTGCGAGGACTGCATCGGGATTTCTGTAGTAACATTAGGTATCAGAGATGCAGCAGTATTTATTGAATAATATTCAATATAAAAAAATTTTTATGCTGCTTACTAAAGGAAGACATCCTACTGAGCTTGTCAGGTGCTCAATTTGTTCGCTGGATAAAGTTCAGTAGAAACATTCTATCACTGAGTTTAAAAACATTAACCATTTGAAAATACAAATGCTTTTGGGGGTGGTGGTGGTGTTACTTTTTTTTGTCCGTTACTTGGTTGCTAAGGTTGTCTCTTTTAACCTAGATCCTTCAGAGCAGAAAAGCTTCTATTTCTATTGTGGGGACAGAACCCCCAAACACATCTAATGTTGTGAAGTGGCTTGATTGAGATCAAGGAAAATTTCAGTGATGACTGGAATGTAAGATTTCTGCTCTTAACCAGAAATCAGATGGCTGTTTTTCCAGCCATTTTGGCTGAAGAAGAGGCAGCCAACTTTCTTTTCTTTTACGGTGATTCTTTCTACTGGATGATAAAAGAAATTTTTGGAAATAGGCCAGCTCATCCACACTTATAGTTGTCAATTGTACATTCTCTGGAGAAAACTGATCATTAGGTTAGTCTTTAGGCTTTTCAAAGTTAACACAAGGTCTTCCCTTATGCCCCTTCTTATGCTCAGTAATGCAGTGCTTATTTGGCTCTGGGATGCTTTAAGCATATTTTTTTTCAAAATTTATTGGAGAAACGCTACTGAAACACTTCACCTTTGCACTGCCAAGTTATTAAAGAATTTATAGAAACCATAGTTAATAAATTTAGATATGTGAAATTTGTGTTAATTTGATTGTTGGTACACCAGAGAGCCTTAATTTCTTCAGATCTAAAGCCTTTTCAAAAGCTGTAAGCTGTTTTTTGTTTGGGACTTGATGCTTTTTTAAAATGAAATTATAATTGTGGAAAGTTTGGAAGCATTCATTTGATGGAAAAAATAAAGATTATATACATAAAGACTAACAAAATGATAGCAGTGTTTCTTGTGAAGTATTATGCATTACGTATTGCGTTTTCCTGCTTATATCTGTGAAAAGGTTTGCACTGTAGGTCCCTTCCAACTGAAATAGCCTAGTCTGTTCTACCCTGTCTGTTCTCTGTTTTTCAGTTCTTATGTTTTGTAAATGTAATTTTACAAAAAAAAAAAAAAAGGTTTACGTAAGTCCTTATGTAAACTTAAAACTTTGTTTCCTTGGAAATTCGATGTGTTGTTGAGTCTAGCTAACCTGTGCATTAGAAAAGCTGATAAGAGTTGCTGCCTGTTGTAGGCTTTTTAGCTGCAATATAGTAATGTTTTAATACTGTATTGTGCTATTGGTTGATAGGAATTAACTACTGACTAAAACCATGTATTTTTATTTATCTTCTCTACCTTATATTCTGATAAGGAAAACAGTTTTACATAGTAGTTCCTTAAAAATCTGTAGTAGTCGCTTAGTCTAACATGGTTTCTATTAGTGCAGTGTTAGCATAGAAAACAATAATAGAAGCTGAAAAGCAGCTAGTAATATTATGTTGAGAGGCTTAAGATGTTTATTTTATTTGTGTGTGTATATATATATAAAAATCAGTATAACATAATTTATGTAAATGATTTGAAAAATTAAAAAAACTGGAATCTGTGAGAATATTCAGGTTTTGTGGGCTGATAGAAATGCATTTCCTTTTCACAAAAATAGAGGCTGAAGCAGCCTTAGAAGTCTAGCGATGCTAAAAGACACCTTTGTCTTTTGTAGTCATGCGTCCTTCTGCTTCTTCATTTAGGAGGAAAGTGTGTAGTTTGGAAAGGAATTAGTTCATGTGATAGAATCACATTGTGTGTTTTGGGTTTTTTTTCTTTTTTTTTTTTCCTGTTATTTGTTTTGGATTACAAAATAATACTATGTGGAACCTTCTGCTCTTCAGTTAAAAGTTCAATTACAGGCCAAACTGGAATTGAACAGAAGTTACAAAAAACTGCTAAGCTATTTTTTTTTAGCTATGAGAGTGTGCTGTGTGAGAGTGTGTCTGGTAGCAGCAGCTACAGTGTTTGTCCTGTTAAATAGTGACATTCTGAATGTTCATCTGTGGAGAAGATTGACGTGTTCTCCACATCATCAGTTTGTTACTGAATCATTTGTATTGGGTACCTCACTATTTAGCTGTAGTATTTCGGTCATTGGTTAAGCCTTCTTAGTGTTCATATGGTAATTGTCTTAGGAAATGTGTTTTTAGTAAGGTAAATAATAATGACAGCATATTATTGCCTCTTTTTCAATTCCCATTACCTGCTCTTGGGTTTTGGCATTCTTGTAGATGCTTTTCAAGCATAGGTAAGGCCTTATGTCATTTTCCTTTATTGCTAGATTAATCGTTGATGTTTGGTGATCTCTTGATATTGTTGCCACCTTTGAGGATCTTGGCTGCTCAGGCGTGTTCCAAAATACTGTATTTAATGTGTTTTAAACTTCTAAAATAATTTATCCTTTCTGATTGTCAGGTCGGGGATTACTGATGAGAATATCTGTGGGAATATGATTGTAGGTGTTGGTGTCTATACAATGGCAAAGTTCTTAACAGTGGCAACACATCTAGCTCAAGTATTAGAATTACAGTTTTAGTAATTAAATCCATATGAGGTCGTTGCATGAATTTTGTGGTGGTTTGTTTTTTTTTTTTCCTGTGGATAATGGAGTCTCTTCCACTTTAAACCAGCAAACATTGCCTGAATATTCTGCTCAAGTTTGCAAGAATTTGGAATTTTAATATGCAAACATAAGTAAATACAACTCCTAAGTGGGACAGGAGAGGAATCAGCATATTAGATTTGCAATGATTGTGGTTTATTCTGCTTAATATTTTAACCAGTGGCTGATTTTTTTTTCTAATTTATTTCAAAATGGCTACAGCTGGCAATTTGAAGAACAACCAAAGAGTTATTTTTGCTTAACTGAAATTGGACTTGGCTTCCATTTTTTTAAAGGTGTATGCGTTCTGTTGGCAATTTTCATATAAAGTCTGATTTCCTGTTCTCAGTAACCTTCACACTTTCTAATTTGTATGTCCCTGGGATTCTTACACTTACTGATTTGAAACCATCTGTGTGTATGTTCTATTTTTTTACCTTTTATGTTGTTGGTTTGTAGTGGGTTTTTTGGGTGTTCTTTTTTCGTTTTTTAAACTGAGAGGAAATGCCAGTTAAAGTTTCGGTTTCAATTACGCTATCTGCTCTGGCATGCTGATGGTTTGTTAGGTGGCAAATATAAGCAGTTAAAATTAGGCTGGAGCTGGAGCAATTTAAGAAGTTACCATTCCTCACTGCTAGCTGTGTTAAATGTGCTTCCTGCGTACTTAAAAACTTGATGTTGAATTTGTGTTTCTGCTACGTTAATCATCAGTTGTGGGGGTTTGGTTTTGTTTTTCGTCCCATATTATGATCTTTCTCCTGGCCAAAATATTTTGAAGATGTTTTAGTAAATTCTTCTACTGACATATGACTACATATGTTTCACCAAACGCATAATTTAAAGACTGTTTATGTCTTTATAGAAAGTACATATGACATAAGTTATACAGTCTTTGGTACTAAAGTACTTCATACAAACTGTTTTCCACATCCTTTGTTTACTTTGGAAACTTGATCCCTTGCAGCATCTCTAAAATACATGGCTGCATTTTTGTCTTTTTCTTTCTTACCTTGCTTGCCATGAACACCACTTCACACTGAGGTGCTGGTTGGAATAGTATTCTTAATTAATTTTAATTAACTAAAGTTTTTATATTGTTAATATACTCTTTTGCAGCTAATCTTTCCCAGTGTTTTTTCACAGCCAATTCCTACCATCATGCCCTTCCAAAGGATGAATACTGGCACTGAAAATTGGCACAGGAGAATGGTCTCCCTGTGC
This sequence comes from Fregata magnificens, assembly GCA_013389945.1. NCBI lineage: Eukaryota > Metazoa > Chordata > Aves > Suliformes > Fregatidae > Fregata > Fregata magnificens. The sequence continues at coordinate 67,960 of WAAD01012272.1, read as the reverse complement.
CGTAAGTGGCTACATTAAGCTATATGGTTTCTATACATTTAGATTTAATGTTTCATATGTCATGAAGCATATCAATATGCTTTTTTTTTTCCTTAGTAGCAAGTATTTCATAGTAAATAGCATGTTATAGCTCACTGCCTCCCTTCAGACTGATGAATGTGTTGATGGACTTAATTAGTTTTTATTGTTGTAACTAAAAGATACTTCTTTTTTTGCATCTGGTATATCTATGACTACTTTGGCCTGACAATACTGTGAGGATTTTTCTTTTCTTTTGTTAGGAATTTAATAAATCTAAATCTATACCAATTGTACACCTTAGAAAAGAAACAAAAATTCAGCTTCCTTGTCGCCACATAAAACTGGAGCCCTGTGGTTAGATTAGTGCCATTCCTTATTTTCATTTTCTTCCTTAACTTTCCTTGACTTGTGTTCCCAAGCATAATTGTCTAAGGTAATGGTTTTTAAATGGAGATTTATGAAAGTACTTCATAGATTCTGTGAAAGGGTGTTGTGGTTTAACCCCAGTAGGCAGCGAAGCCCCGCACAGCCACTCGCTCACTCACCTCTGCAGTGGGATGGGGGAGACAGTTGGAGGGATAAAAGTGTGAAAACTTGTGGGTTGAGGTAAAGACAGTTTGATAGGTAAAGCAAAAGTTGTGTGCACAAGCAAAGCAAAACAAGGAATTCATTCACTGCTTCCCATCGGCAAGCTGATGTTCAGCCATCTCCAGGAAAGCAGAGCTCCATCACGCATAACAGTTACTTGAGAAGACAAGCCGTATAACTCTGAACATCTCCCCCTTCCTCCTTCGTCCCTCCAGCTTTTATTGCTGAGCATTATGTCATATGGTATGGAATATCCTTTTGGTCAGTTGGGGTCAGCTGTCCCAGCTGTGTCCCCTCCCAGCTTCATGTGCACCCCCAGCCTACTGGCTGGCGGGGCAGTGTGAGAAGCAGAAAAGGCCTTGATGCCGTGTAAGTACTGTTCAGCAACAGCTAAAACATAGGTGTGTTATCAACACTGTTTCCATCACAAATCCAAAACATACAAGCAGCATACTAGCTACTCTGAAGAAAATTAACTCTATCCCAGCCAAAGCCAATACAAAGAGGAAGTAAAATAAAGTCAAAAAGTATAAGCCTGTTGTTTGTAGTTTAAATTCATTAGAATGATCCAAACCGCTACTGAAAAATTTTGTAAGTTTGCCAATGAGAATAACTGGAAGCCTCTTCTCTAACTTGTGCTGCAGTGCCATAGTATTTAGATTATTTTGATCATCATATCTGTCAGTCTGGAAAAATATCTAGCTAAGAGTTTTAACCTTAACCGAGTCAAACCCTGAACTCTTCATTTCACTTCTCCAGTGGTCTCATTGTTGCAGTTGATAACATTACTCATCTTTTCTATTGCTGAGCCTTTAAGCCAATGACTATCTTTATACAGATCTGCAGTCAGTTGTTTACATTATATTGAGATGAGCTTATTCTTAAATAAATACCTTATTCTCCTGTTTTTATTATTTCAGCCTCTTCTCTCTGACTTTGATTGTTTCACCATGAGTTATGTGTATTGTTACTTACGACTCACCTCTTACCTGGTTTTGCCTTTCCTTTCTCTCCCACTAGCCAATGCATTATTCTTTCTAACAGGTTTACTCATACGTCTTCATTATGCTTGTATGTTTTCAGAGTAGTCATGTCTTTATTCCATTTCTTTTCAACCAATTCTCTATCCCATTTTATTTCTAGAATATACTGTTATACAGGATAGACCACTGACAGCTGTAAACTGGTGAGTTTTCAGTTGTTTGCACTAGGTGGTTGTGTCTTCTGCTATTCAGTGAAGACAATGTAGAATTTATTTGGTTTACTTGCGATAGTAATCACTCTAAGGATGTTATACTGTCATTAACCACTGGTAATGTGCTTTTTCTTCATAAGTACAGTTCTTCCTAAACTTCATGGTGCATCCTCCCTAAATTAAAATTCTGCAGGTATGGTTCTATGTAAGATAGCTTTGTATGCACTTCAGTTTTGGTGGTTGTGCTTAGATAGGAAAGTGGCCAAAGGTGTGGATATTGTCATTTTTGCTATGGTTGAATGATTTTTTTTTATTTATTTAAAACAAAACAAACAAAAAACAGAGTCCTAAAAATGTCTCTTAAGGGTAAGAGATATAGCAATACTTTCCTCTGCCCTGAAAACCTTGTAGAATATTTTCCTTGCATGTGTTCTTACAGATCTAATTTCATAGATAGTGTTGCAGCGAATAAGGAAAAATCAGATAATTACAGAAAAGAAACTACAACTGTCAGTGGTTGTATTGAGAAACTATTCTCTTTGTGTGGAGAATATTTTGTGGGGGTGCTTTCTTGTGTGTTCTCTTCGTTTATATGAGATAGATTTATGCTGTTTCAGGAGCCTTTTCAGTTTTAAAAGGGATCCAGATACTGTTTTGTACTTCTGCACTTCTGTCATGGTTAAATGAAAATCAGATCTATTTTACTTGTGTAGTTGGGTTTTAATTTCATTTATAGAACCTGCAGTATTTACTTTTCAGACTGTGTTGGAGAGGCCTTGCAAAGGATATTCTAGCAGCCTCCAAAATTTTGGTTTTCAAAAAAAAAAAAAAAAAAAAAAAAGGCTAGTTGTTTAAAAAGTTAATGTGATAGTAAAAATAATACAGATTGATGTCATAGGCTTGAGAAATAGTTGTGAGTTATGCAACTGAAGTAATGATTAAAAAAATGTGCAATTTCAGCTCACAAACAGTAGCACATTAGAGTTCCAACTGAACAAGCAAGTAGTAAGATGGCTTTTTTCCTCTCGATCAGAGTGTGCAGGGAGGAGTTCCAGACCATAGTAATGTGGCTGTTAGTCTTACCCATCTTCCAGATATTTGACATCTTAACTATACATAGCTCTGTATTCCTCCCCAGGCAACGTTCTCTCAAATCCATCAGTCTCCTTTTGTTTTGAGTTTTCTTAACCTTTTCTTTTCAGATGCCTTAGAAGCCCAATATAGCCTGTCCTGCTATTCTGCCTGTTTTCTTCTAAGCCTGTCTTGATGGGATTGCAGCTGATATTCCTTACCCTGATTTACAGATTTAGGTGACAGGATTTTGATGATTTTTCCATTTGTATATATACTGCTTAAGTCCTGACTTTCCTTTTATGTTGTCATGGATGAAAATTCACATCAGAATGTTTGATTAATAATTCAGAGAAGATAGCGCAGAAGCTGGTAATCACAGAATGGTTGGGGTTGGAAGGGACCTCTGGAGATCATCTTGTCCAACCCCCCTGCTTGAGCAGGTTCACCTAGAGCAGGGTACACAGGACTGTGTCCAGGCAGGTTTTGAATATCTCCAGAGAAGATTACACAACCTCTCTGCGCAGCAATAATGGTTTGGAAGGTATACACATGGCTGTTAGAATGGGAGTTGAGCTATTGCCCACTTCACTAAAAATCAGAGTTCTTCAAGCATTAGATCTTAATCTTACCGAATGAAGATGATATCAATAACTTTAACTATTTGAGCTAATCTGAGGATAATATCATAATTGTTGACAATCAAAAAAAATCAAGCTTTTATATTTGGAGAAAAAAATGATTGTGCTCTCTAGTGTTGTTTTGAGATCTGCCTGTCAAGCCGAGCAGTTTTCCTCTCTAATGATTCTCACTGCTGAGTTCCTTAAAAAATCTGTAGCCCTTGATGAAAAGTAATAGTAGTCCCAGTAGTTTTCAGTAACAGTACGTAATCTACAGATACTTTCAGGGCAGGGAGAGCAGTGGATGTTCTGAGTAAGAGTTTTGACACTGTCTCCCATAGCATCCTGAGGCTGATAAAGTACGGGTTAGATAAGTGGACAGTGAAGTTGATTGAGAACTGGCTGAAGGACTGGGCCCAGAGGTTTGTGGTCAGTGACACAAAGTCCAGCTGGAAGCAAGTCATCAGTAGTATACCCCAGGAGCTGATATTGGGGCCCATACTGTTTAGCATCCACATGAATGACCTGGATGCTGGGACAGAGTGCGCCCCCAGTGAGTTCATAGACGGTACAAAACTGGGAGGGCTTGCTCATACATCGCATGGTTGTGTTTCCATTCAGAGGGATCTGGACAGGCTGGAGAATTCGGCTGAGAGGAATCTCATGAAGTGCAACAAGGGGAAATGCAGAATCCTGCATCAGGGGATGAATAATCCCAGGGGGGCTGACCAGCTGGAAGGCAGGTCTGCAGAGAAGTAGCTTGGTGTACTGGTGGGCAAGCAGCTGACCGTGAGCCAGTAATGCACTGCCATGGCAAAGAACGCAGGCAGCCTCCTGGGCTGGGTTAGGCAGAGTGATACCAGCAGGTTGAAGGGTGTGCTGTCTGCTCAGCTCTGGTGAGGCTGCATCTGGAGTGTCCAGTTCTGGGCTTCCCAGTACAAGAGAAAGACAGACCTAGTGGAGAGAGTCCAGTGCAGGGCCATAAAGGTGATGAAGGGTCTGGAGCATTTCTCCTGTAAGGAAAGGCTGAGAGAGCTGGGACTCTTCAGCCTGGCGAATTGAGGGCTCGGGAGGGATCTTATCCATCTAGGGGGGAATGAATAAGAGGGAGCCAGACTCTTCTCAGTAGTGCCCACTGACAGGACAAGAAGTAATGGGCACAAATTAAAAATAGTGAAATTCCATCTGAACACGAGAAAGCACTTCTCTGTGGGAGTGGTAAAGCACTGGCACAAGCTGTCCAGAAAGGCTGCGAAGTCTCCATCCTTGGAGATATTCAAAACCCAACTGCACATGATACTGGGCAACTTGCTGTAGCTGATCCTGCTTGAGCAGGAGGTTTCATAGGATCAGTCACAGAATCACAGAATGGTTGAGGTTGAAAGGGACCTCTGGAGGGCGTCTGGTCCACCCCCCCTGCTCAAGCAGAGCCACCTGGAGCCAGTTGCCCAGGACCATGTCCAGATGGCTTTTGAGTATTGCCAAGGATGGAGGCTCCACAACCTCCCTGGGCAACCTGTGCCAGTGCTCAGTCACCCTCACAGTAAAAAAAATGTTATCTCAAAAGGTCCCTTCTAACCCGAATGATTATGTGATTATATAAATTCTTAAGAAAATAGAACACAAAGAGAAAGGATCTATATGAGGTTTACCTGTCTGTCTTCTGACAGGAGGTGTCACAGGGAACAAACACAGAGAGTGCTAAACAATCAGTTCTTGCAGCAGAGCTGCGTTGCAAGATTTGGTCCTCATCTTACTGGAAACGTGTATTGGACCTCCATGCTATAGCTCAACAGAAGTACAGTGAATATGAGGGGAACTGAAAAGGTAGTGACAGTTGCAGTTTTAAATAAATTTGTCCAAACATTCCTGTAGGAAGAGGTGCATAGTAACAAGATTCAAATGTAGGTCATTTATTACCTGGAGTATTTTTAAGCTGTTTTAAAGGTTGTGTGTGTATTGCTGGGATAGCGAGTAGGTGTCTAGCAGCAGTTAGTCCCCAGGTTGGGGAAGTTACTCCAAAATTCCTAGCTTGCTGCTTCTGTAACCTGTCTTCCACCTTTTTTTGGCTTTGTTTTCTTTTGATAGCAGATGTCATATTCAAACTTTTAATGTATCACAACAGGCAAAAATATGGTTTGCAAGCCAGCTGCAATGCTACTGAGCTACTTTGGCTGTGATTTTGGTAGAAGCAGTAATTGTTACTTTTCATACCCTGCCTGCAACTGTGCAAAGAGGAAGGAAGGGTCAATCGACTGCTTCACAGAGATATTTTTCATTAAGTGCTTCACAGAGCAGTTTTTCATTAAGTGCTCCACAGAGCAAGCATTCCCTTGTCAGAGATATTCTAAAACCGAGGGATACTAACCAGTGGCTACAGGATTTTGTTTGCAAAAGGCGTTTTTTTCTGAAGAGTTCTGTAGACTTTGTTGCCAAGTTACAGTGAAAGGATTTAGATGAGTGTATTTATTTCTTCAGAAATTTATGTTCTTGGCTTTTTTTCTATTTCTGTTTGTGATTCATAAGGTAAAACTTTGGGTCAGTTTGTGGTGGAGGTATATGGCATAATATATACTCTGTGTAAGCATGTATATTTCATAAAGTTTGCTAATACTTAAGTTTTGTTACACTGAGAGAGTTTATGTGTATTTGTATAATAGGTATTTGTGTGCCAGGTTTCAGTTCGTATATGTGTATTTTGTTCACTGTCTTCTATGTTACAGCAAGTCCTTTTGGAAACTTGATTGGTATTATTGTAGGTTGTATGAAAAGTGAAGCATTAAAAAGCTTTTGGAACTATTGTTTGTAAGCAGACCTTTTGTTTGTCAAGACAACAACACATTGGGGTTTTTGGGTGGTATTTACTTTCCTTCTTAATTCTTGCAGTCTACTGACACTGTCCCTGTGGTTGAAAGTGTGTTTGATATTTCAGTGGTAGAAGGAGTGATTAGCTGTGGCTACTTAGTCATCAAAGGGAGGTATCTGCAAAGGCAAAAAGTGAAGCAAGGAAAGCCTTAGGAAAGTTCAGTTGTAGGGTACTTTAGGGCAACCTCTAAATATGATGAAACATTTGCTGGGACCAGTTGACCTGAACCACTTGCACACTGATTATACATTTGTGTTGGAGGGAGTTAGGTGGAGTAACCCACAAGCGAGCTAAGGACAGAATTAGGAGTTAGGTAGTATACATAGTACTTGAGCCATTTTCTGAGCATCTCTCATTTAACAGTTATAGATGTAATCTTAAAGCACCTACCCTTAAGAGATACATTCTGTATGCCAGCTTTGTAGAAGGTATATAACGTTTTGATTATGTGAGTTGTTTACTTTGAGTTGCTTTCTAGGGCATGTTGTAAGGCAGTTTCTCACTATGGATACTTAGGATACTTGGCAGCTGAAATAATAGTAGTACAGAGATCACATTGAGGTATGAGAAACCAAAGTGGATTTTCACTGGCAGGACACTTAATGCATAGCTAAATATGGGAGGTTTTGTACATGGAAGTTCTTAAGTAGTTTTCAAGGGGGGGGAAAAAAGTATTCCTCCAGTTTGTGGAAGTAAGGCTGCTGAAGATTGTAGCTTTTGTAAATGTAGAGAGGTACCAAAATAGGGATATGCAAGACAAGCAGCAACTTTGATATAAGATATGTTTTACAACAATATTCAATGTTTGTGTTTTATCACTGGTACCTCTTCATCTCCTTGCCAACATCCAGCCTCCACATATTTTTCTTGCTATTTAGTTCTCTGGTCATAAAACTTCTCCATCTATTGATTAGGCCATTAAAGCTCTGCCCACTTCCTTTGTTTTGTTTCTTATCACTGTCAACTCCCTCATGGGAGCCATTGCTTGTTAGTCACAAACTTTTGTTGAACTTTCTCTTTCCTTTGTTTTTCCTTTGGCTTTATGTTTGCCAGATGCTTTTCAGTTGTTAACAGCAAGTCTGGATGTCCTGTAAAATAAGATTTAAAAGCAACTTATTTCTTGCAATAAGGAAGGAAATACGGTCCCACAATTTTGAGAACTCTTCAGATCAGCCTTGATAACCCTTTTTTCTTTAGTAATCCTTTCCTATATTTTGAAGCTCTTATGGTTGAACTTCTGTAAGCAACGAGACAGTGAATAGTAAGTTTCTTGCTGGTGAGTGGACTCGTATTTGTCAGCTGTGGTTCTCCATTATTGTATTTGATATTAAGATGCCTTGAAGCTAGATTACAAATTAACAGCCGTTCTGGAGCACTTTGGAGGATGAAGTAAATGGCATGGGGGATAGGGAAGCCTAGCAGAGGCTGTGATTGCTTTAATGTCTCTCCATAATGGCTCTGCCCTTCATCTGTGTGATCACGTGTTGGATAGATTATCTACTTACAGAAGATAAGGAAAAAACCTCAAAATGCACGTTTTTGTAGCTCATCAGAAGAGTACCTCTGGTTTTCTGCACAGCTGAAAACTCTGATGCAGATCCGATAGAAAAAGTATCTCTGCCTTATAGTAAGTTAAAACAATTGCAGTCAGTGATGAAGGCAAGAACAGAGAAAGAACAGGCTAGAAAGTATTTCGGTGTTTTCACAGGTATGATGAAATTCCCCTTTAGAGTGGTTGGAAAAACTGGCTGAGGCAATTTCAGAGCTATTAGGAAATTCATAGAAGATATATAAGGTTCTAGAAGACTAGTATAAAGCAAATTGGTAGGCAGTGCCTGACTTAAAAAATGGATAAAGAAGGACTCAAGTATGGTTTCTGTTGACTACATTTCTAACAGTACTGGGAAAATTATGTTATATAAATAAAGGTGATAAATTAGACACAAAATGGATTTATGATTCCCCTGTCTGGGAAATTGAATACTTAGCCGCTATTAACAGTTGTTTAAAATTCATTTTTCAAAAATTATGGAAAATAGCTAGAATTTCACCAAAAGAAATCTTAATCTTAAATGCTAAGCTTGTTCTAAAATCAGATGATGATTGAGTTTGGACCCATCGCCACATAGTCTGTACTTCAACTCAGAGCTTGCTCTGAACTGAACCACACCTTAGGATATCTTGTTATAGCAGATCACCTAGGAGTCTAACAGAGCTCTACTTCTAGCCTTGGGCCTGCACCAAGAAGCATGGCCTTATCTTCAAGCCAATGCAAGTGAGAAAAGCTGATGTTGCCCCTGTCGTCTCATTGACTGGACTGTAGCCTTCCTCAAGTAGAATTTTTTTGGGTGGGTTGCCTTCCACCTGTCAATTTGGCTACGCCTGTTCTAGATGGAACTACTGTAAGGTGGATTTAAAACTACACAGAAGACCACCCTGGAGAGGTGCTGCAGAATGGTTAGCTGTCAAGTGGGAAGCATGTGAGAAGAGGTAGCAGTGCTTGTTCTGCATCTGGATCTGTCCTAGGTCCTGAACTGCTGAGTCTCGTCATTGACAATTTCAGTGTTGGAATTGAGATTGTAGATGAAAAAGTTCATAGAGGATGCAAAGCTGGGAAAGGTTACAGGTATACTGAAGATAATAACCTCAACAAATGCTTAGCGTCAAGAAAAAAAATCAGTAAGCACAAATGTAAAAACAACAGTGAATAAAAGGTAAGGTAGAAGTTACTTGTGACAGGTTCTACACATTGTATAGAATTATAAAGTGAATGTAATTCAGCAGTGTCATGCTGTTGGAGTGTTTCTGTTTGGTGGGGGGGTTTTGTGGTGGTGTGTGTTGTGGTGTTTTTTTTTTTTTTTTTTTTTTTTTTCCTTTTCAAAATGCATGAGAGAGGTTCTTTTGTGTAGGAAACCTGAAGTAATTCTTGACCATTTCTTTGTACTTCAGGATTGTGGGGCTTATTTTGCCTCTTTCTCTCTTTTTTGTTTTGTTTTGTTTTGTTTGGGTTTTTTTTGTTTTGTTTTCTCATCAAGAAGGACTAGTTACGAGTATGAGAGAATAGTGAGATTAGATGTCAGTGATATAAATGATTTGTGGTTTACGCTGAAGGAACTGTGACTGCTTAATTGACAAGACTCATTTCTCCTCAGACTTGAAATAAATTCAAGCCATGGAAAAAGAGGAAAATAAACAGATTTTTCTACAATAAAGATGTAAAAAGCCAGCATTTAATTGCCATAAGGGTGATTTAGAAAAGACCTCACAAAGACCTTTCTAGTAGGATTACTTAAGACATGGTGGAAGTGTGATCATTGGCATCATCTCCACAGGGAAAATACCTGTCAGGAATGAAGTGGAATTTGACTATTCCTGTGCTGGACCAGGGAATGGAAAGACTGACCTTTCGGGGTTGTTTCCAGACACTGTTTTGAATGATTCTATAGTACCTTCCACTTGTCAAATTATATTTTAGATTGCCTGGGACATGCACAAGTTTTCTGTGCCACTGAAGTTTGGAAAGTTCTTGTTAAAGATCCTGTACACAGTGTCCCCATTGATCCATCTGCACAGAGAAACTCTTAATTGTTGCATGTAAGCATGTTCTTTGTCATGCACTTCTTAGCATGCCCTTGGGCATCGGTTACATCCAAGAAAGTGTGGATCAATTCAAGTGACTGGCCTGTCTTAATACAGGCATATATTTTAAGTGTGGTAGAGTGGTTTTCATCCCTTGTTCTCTTGTTAGTTTTCCATAGTATTGTGGGTTTGATTATGCTGACTAATTCCCATAGAAGTCTGCTCTTATGCCTGAATTTGCTGTATGTTTGCTGATCCAGATGGTGAACAGATGAAAAGCTCAGTATGTCTCTACTTGGAAGCGTAATCAGAAACATGGCATGGCACCAGGAAAAATGCTAAACTGGGAATGAGAAAAAAGTGTCCATTTTCCACAATGTACAAGCACATTTATTGTGTGGTCAAATTTTACTTTAGTATGTAAACAGTGATGATCACAGAATAGTTGAGATTGGAAGGGATCTCTGGAGACTGTCTAGTCCAACCTTCCTGCTCAAAGTAGGATCAACCAGAGCAGGTTGCTCTGGACATTGTCCAGTTGGATTTTGAATATTTTCAAGGATGGAGAATCTATAACCTCTCAGGGCAATCTGTTCCAGTGTTTGACCACTCTTACAGTTCTTATGTTTAAATGGAACTTCCTGTATTTCACTTTTTTTCCCATTGTCTTTCGGCCTGTCACTGGATATTACTCAGAAGAGCCTGGCTCCATCATCTTTACTCTCTCGCATTGGGTATTTATCCACATTGAGAAAATTCTACCACCCCCACCCAAGTTTTCTCTTTTCCCAGCTGAACAATCTCTGCTTGCTCAGTTTCTCCTTTTATGACAGATGCTCCAGTCTCTTAAGCATCTTAGCGGCCCTTCTGAGGACTCACTCCAGTAAGCGAGTCTCTCCTGTACTGGCGAGTCCAAAACTGCTCACGGTACTCCAGAGGTGGTCTTGCTAGTGCTGTGTAGAGCATAAGACCCAACTCCCTCAACCTGCTGGCAACACTTTTCCTAATCCAGCCCAGGAGGCTGTGTGCCTTCGTTGCTTCAGGGGCAGTGTTACTTGCTCATGTTCAATATGCCCACCGTAAGGACTCATAGGTCTTTTTGTGTAAAGCTACTTTCCCGTCAGTTGGCTGACAGTGTGTATAGGTGCCTGAGGATATTCCTCCCTAGATGCAGGACTTTGCATTTCCCTTTGTTAAACTTGATGAGATTACTGGTGGCCCATTTCTTCAGTCTGTTGAGGTCCCTCTGAATGGCGGCACAACGCCCTGGTTTATCAACCACTCCTCAAAGTTTTGTACTACCTGCAAACTGGCTTGAAGGTGCACTCTGTCCCATCGTTCCCAACTCTTTGACCCTAGCAATTTGGCCTGTTTTCAGTCCACGTTTATGTAGCTTGTACTTCATCAGTTTGTATATGCGGATGTTGTGACTGACAGTGTCAAAAGCCTTACTAAAGTTGAAATAAACAAAATCCAGTGCTCTCCAGTCGTGCACTAAGCCAGCCTTCTCATTGTAGAAGGCTACCAGGTTGGTCAAGCATGATTTCCTCTTGGTAAATCCAAGCTGACTATTAGCTATCACCATCTTGTCCTTTGTATGTTTGGATCCCCCAACCTTCCCTCTTGCCCTTCTTGAAGATAGTAGTGACATTTGTTTTCTTCCAGTTCTCAGGAACCTATGCTAATCACTGTGACCTTTCAAAGACTGAGAATGGCCTTGCAGTATCATTGGCCAGCTCCCTCAGCACTTGTGAGTGCATTCTGTCAGGTCCCGTTGACTTATTTGAGTGTTCCCTGACCTGAACTTCCTTCACTGAGGGTAAGTCACCATTACTCAGACTTTCCCGCTGGTCTCAGGGCCATGGCATTGCTGAAGGCTAGTTTTACTAGTAAACGTGTAGGTGACCAGTGTCCCTTGTGACCAGGCTCTTACTCATTCAGCATTGGGCTCATATTTTTCCCTAGTCTTCATTTTGCTACTGATACACCTGTAGAAGCCAATCTTGTCCTTCATGTCCCTTGCCAGATTGAACTGCAGGTGGGCTTTGCCTTTTATAAACCCATCCCTAAACACTCAGACAGTGTCTCTGTATTTCTCCTGGGTGACATGACCCTGCTTTCACCTCTTGTATGCTTCCTTTTTATGCTTGAGTTTTGTCAGGAGCTCCTTGTTCATCCATGCAGGCCTCCTGTCTCCTTTGCTTGACTTCCTGCATCTGTGAACAGACCATTCTTGAGCTTGGAAGTGATCCTTAGAATCATAGAATCATAGAATCATTAAGGTTGGAAAAGACCTCTAAGATCATCAAGTCCAACCGTCAACTAACACCACCATGTCTCCTAAACTAGGCCCTGGAGTGCCACGTCTATACCTTTTTTTGAATGCCTCCAGGGTTGACGACTCCACCACCTCTCTGGGCAGCCTGTTCCAATGCCTAACCACTCTTTCGGTAAAGAAATTCTTCCTGATGTGCAGTCTAAACCTCCCCTGCCGCAACTTGAGGCCATTTCCTCTCGTCCTATCACTAGTTTCTTGGGAGAAGACTCCAAGGCCTGCTTCTCTACAACCTCCTTTCAGGTAGTTGTAGAGAGTGATAAGGTCTCCCCTCAGCCTTCTCTTCTCCAAGCTAAACAGCCCCAGTTCTCTCAGGCGCTCCTCATAAGACTTGTTTTCTAGACCCTTCACCAGCTTCGTTGCCCTTCTCTGGACACGCTCCAGCACCTCAGTGTCCTTCTTGTACTGAGGGGCCCAAAACTGAACACAGTA